>CM017899.1:6843048-7135420 GCA_008369825.1 Triplophysa tibetana
CTGAAGCCTCGGAAACTGAGTTTAACCTTGTCAAGACCATTTTCTTAGGAAAGGTTTTTGGTAAGCATTTCCTTGCATATTTATAAAAAAATAACAATTGGTGCATATAGATAAATATACAAATGTCAATTAAAATCGCTGTTTTTTTTCTTAATAAATATTGATTATTATGACTTTCATAGGGAAGATGACGAATGTCACATGACTAAACCGGTAAACAGGTCTTGGTCTTGTTACATCCGTTTATTTGATTTTTAAAGTCATTCGCCAACCTCGCTAGCTGTTTCCATTTTTTTGCCGTTTCGTGCTTTTAAATATTAAAAATATTTAAAAATATATACATATATATATCATTATGTGTTATGGGCATCGATTTTGATCATCTTTTGTATCACATTTAAAGGCATTTTGAGTGAAACCACTCTTTATGTAATAAAGCGCACACAAAAGACTGGATGCGATGAAACTTGTTTTCCTGTTTCTGCCTATGACATGCGGCATAAAGCCTATTGAATATTGTATAATGATCAGTTAAACGGTATGGATCTCTAGGAGTTTTGAGTTCTATGGATTGTGTCCTTGGTTTTGTTAATCCCTTAGGAACATTTATAATTATAATGCATTATTCTTCTAGCAGATGCTTTAATCCAAAGCCATTAAGAAATTACAAGGCATTTAACATTTCACTATAAGAGCCAACAGTAAACATAGGATATAAAGCTGTAAACAAACATTGTTCTGTAAACAAACATTCCAGTCAAGTGTCTGTTGAATTTCAACCAAATCAAACCTCAGGAGTGACAGAAAGTCATGCAGCAGCAATGTAAAAGACAGACAGAATAACAAGACACATGAAAACTGGGATACAAAATAATGTTTAGAATTATTGCCTTTAGAATTGCTTAAAAGTGAATGTTTGTAGTATTTGAGGTCTGAAACAATACAGAGCATCCTTTCGGTTATTTTGACCTGTTTTTTTCTTAATTTTCTGCATATAAGTGCAAATAGAAACAATATTTTAGTTGACATTTGGAAGAAATATTGTTAGTAGTTCACACAATGAAACATAAACACACCGGGAGGAGACCCCGGGGAAGACCTAGGACACGCTGGAGGGACTATGTCTCCCGGCTGGCCTGGGAACGCCTCGGTGTCCCCCCCGGAAGAGCTGGAGGAAGTGTCTAGGGAGAGGGAAGTCTGGGCATCCCTGCTTAGACTGCTGCCCCCGCGATCCGGCCCCGGATAAGCGGAAGAAAATGTATGGATGGACATACCTGTACATAGTAAATTCAGAAAAACTGAAAATAATTTTCTGCGGTTGCTTATTCCTGCCTTCACTTTCACTGAACTCTGGTGTAGCTGTGTAAACCCTGACATCATCCTATAAAAGCTCCATTCCCGATGTTAATCCAGTCTCCAGGTTTTCCTGCATCCACAAACAGGAACGCCCTGAGCTGCATTAGCCACAGAAATAGAGAGAGTGATGTAAATACAACTCAGTGTGATTCAGAATCTATTTGCAGAATCTTTTAAGGAAAGTTAGAATTAGTAAACGTACAGCCAGACAGTCTCAGAAAGAAGAGACGGACAGGAAGGTAAGATTGATATTATATTAGCCCAACCACTGACAACTGGTAGTTTTAGACGAGGTCAATGCGACTGTGATTCTTGGCTCTGTGGAAGGTTCTACATTGAATCTCATGAAATTCAATTATGGCTTGCTTTTCTGAAAAAGACAGATGCATTAGTCAAATGGATTTATATATAATATTTGCAAATGACAAAATACATAATACAAGGTATGCTCTGCACTGTCTCTCAGTGTTGGGTGTTTGTGACTACAGTAGTGTATTTTGTATTTTCCGTGATGAAGTCTGATGAAAGTCAGAATAGCATTTCTCTCACTTCTGCTGATGTTTTTGTGTTTCAGAAACAGGTCAGATTGATCCAGTTTTGATCGAGCGTTATAACACCCCAGGCTTCGTGGGCTGTCTCTCCAGAGTGCAGTTTAATCGCATCGCCCCGCTGAAGGCCGCCCTGAGGACAGGTGCTCCCTCCACAGCCTCTGTACAGGGAGTCCTGGTGGAGTCAAACTGCGGAGCGTCTCCCCACACAGTTCCACCCATGTCTGCAGCCTTTGACCCCTGGCACCCGAATTCAGGTGAGAAACCGAAATATTCTTTCAGTTTTATTAGTGGTGCATGTGAAGCAAAGCATCACTGTTGTCATTTAATATTTCGAATTGGCTTTTTTTTTTTTTTTTTTTTTTTTTATCTTAGTGGGAGTTGTTTATCTTGTTATATTGCTTTTGTCATTTTTTTTCATTTTATTTAAACATTGGTATGTAGATTAAATTTATTTTTGATTTCAGTTTCAGTTTTAGTTTAGTTTAGTTTTTATTTATAGTATTTGCATTTAATAATTTTAGTGCTTAAAATTATTTCAGTTGCTAAGAGCCAGATTTTTATTCTAGGCCAGTTTTGTACAGTTTCCTCCAAAAAGACCTTTCTGCCATCACTGTCATTGTGTGTTCAATGTAAAAGGATTTGTTTTGCAGAATACTGACAGAGTTCTCCTGTTCATAATAGCAAAAAATTAAATGGATCATGCAATGGTTATTTTTTTTCCTATAGGTCTAGATATCTGTTTCTATATAAGCCATCTACACTTACTAAAGCTGATTGTCCCAAATGTGATATCAACAAAAGGCATTTCACATTTTTTTCATTTTTGGGTCTGCTGTTCCTTTAAGACCTCTCTATGCACGTAATCTCTTTGGGGTGTCATTTGCCTCATCAAGATCTCGTGGAGCTCAGTTTTGCCCTGGAGGGTGGGATCTGTGCACACACGTTCAAAAGTGTTGTGTTATTGATCCAGGTCCACAGCCTCAGATTTATCTGTAACTCCCAGCCTCCACCAGGATGTGCTGAGTATTTGTATTTTTTTTTTTTCTTCTTGTGGCTTTCGGGGAAGTAGCAGAAATCAATGGGCTAACCTACCATGAGATATTACAGACGTGAGCTGAGAGAGACTCTAAAATATTAGACTAAAACATTTGCTAGAATTTATAATCCACATCATGTTTTTTTCTTTTAGCAGATGAAGAGTTTTCTTTATCTTGAATTCACACATTGATCTTGAATGCATTCACACTATTCTTTTTTCAGTATTTTTTATTTCTATATTTAATTTAGATATGCATTATTGCTCAATGCACACCAATTCAAATGCTTTATGTCAAAAAACATAAATGTTTGTGTCATTGTGTGCTGAATATTTGGAGTTTGAAACCTGCAGAGATGGCAGATGAAAGGAGCAGAAGGTTCATCTCAGATCCGCTTCGCTGCCAACGTCAGTTCTCCGATTCCCACTGAGAAAAAACACTCAGAGATTAGATAAAGATTCGCTCATCTGCTGCCCTAAACCTTCTGTGCTTCAGAAAATTGAATTAAAATGCTGTCACAATCTCTTTATTGTAAAGTAACTGTGAAGAATTTTTTCAAGTGAGAAGACAACGATTCCTGTGAAAAAACAATCTAATCATTCTGTCTCTTTGTGTCAAGCTGGTGCCCAGTTCCCATTCAACGAGGAGCAAATAGGCCGTGACGGAGTCAACAGAGATTCTGCAATAATTGGAGGTAAAGTATATTGACAGTATTTTCATCTCAAGAAGAATTTAAGGGGATTTATTCACCAGTACTTGCCACAAACCGATTAAAAAAAGTACTTATTAGTTCCAAGCTACTTTAACAAACACTTCAACACATTTAAATATGTTCAACATCGTTACTCTTTCTCTCATCACAGGCATGTTTTGTTGCAACAGAATCTTGTAATATTTTTTAGATAATGTTAATGTTTTTATTATTGCATTAAAGCACAAAAAATCATTGGAGGACTTCTTTTTCTTTTCTAATTTTAGCAAAAACTTTAAGCTACCATTATTTGGCTCTCTATCGCCATCTCTGTCTCAAACATAAAATTGCAGGTTATTTGTATTTTTTTATGTGGGTTGAAAGCAAATTAACTGAAACTGATATTTACCACAATATCAAACCTGATGGATGAAATTATAATATTTTTATATAAAATGAATATTATTTGTATTAATTATATTAATTTTACTATTTACAAAAAAGCACTTATTGCATCCAAGCTACTTTAACAAACACTTCAACACATTTAAATATGTTTAACATCATTACATTTTCTCTCATTACAGGCATGTTTGATTGCAACAGAATCTTGTAATAAAATATATTATTTTAATGTTTTATTTATTGTATTAAAACACAAAAAGTCCTTGGAGGACATGTCTTTCTTATTATTTTCGTCAATTTTTTAAGCTACCATTATTTGGCTCTCTATCGCCATCTCTGTCTCAAACTCTCTCTAAAATTGCAAGTTATTTCAACTTTTTTTATGTGGGTTGAAAGCAAATGAACTCAAACTGATATTACACTGCACATTGTACTTTTTAAATAACTAAATACGGTGTTGTCAAAGTTGACAAGCACTTTTAGAAACGTTTTATTGGTCAGATATCTCTGAAACCCCTTGACAAACATAAAGGGTGACTAATAATAACATACTGTGAATTTTAAAACATTCTTCATTTTCTGACCTCAAACAGGTATCATCGCAGTTGTGATTTTTACCATCCTCTGCACGCTGGTGTTCCTGGTCCGTCATTTGTTCCGTCACAAGGGCTCCTACCACACCAATGAAGCCAAAGGGGCGGAGTCTGCCGACTGCGCTGATGCAGCCATCATTGTGAATGACCCAGCCTTCACAGAGACCATTGATGAGAGCAAGAAGGAGTGGTTCATTTAGCCACGCCCTCATGTTGTTGTATTACAGGACACCTAGGGGAACCAAACCCATTATTTGGGTATGTGAAATGAACACAGGAAAACTGCAGTTTTGGACCACGTCTGTGCACTGGCTGGCATGTCTGTTCTGTAATTATTTTGTATGTACAGTAAGTTAAGACAGCACAAGGACTTCTCTAAGATCAAATTCATTCCATGCACATTCCGCAGTCCTATTCAGCGACGACGGTAGAACGCAATCGATGTGTTGCAACGTTACTGTCTGTTAACAAATAAAACAGGGAATGGCAGAAATGTGCATTAAGCAAGCGTGAATGCAGCAAAAACACCGCACAAAAACGGAATATGTACAGAATGCATAGTTATGTTTCCGATAATGACATTTGATTGTATTGAAATGTTATGTTGTCATAAGCATCATCTGGACAATAATATATTGTAGCATGGTATTAGGCCAATGGTGTCTCTGAATCATTCATTGATGTTAATGCAGCACTTTTCTATCTCATGAATTCAGTATTATTTATCTGTTGTCCATAAGTGCTTGTTCAAACTTTATGGAAACCATAAGGCATTTTAGATACCCTGTCTTTGACCTTGGTTAGGATTTTTCTGTCTTAACATGAATGCTCTTGAAAATAAACTAGTAGAGTTTTAGCAGTTTTGTTGATGTGTGATGGGTAGTTAATTGAAACATGATTGGTCCAGTTTATTTTAATCAGCGTCAAGGGTTAATTGACTTTTATGACTGAGCATGGATTTCATGATTCATTTGATGGCCATGTATGATGTTTTTCTTTGTGGTTTGGCAGTTTAATTCAAAGTTAATTTGAGGTTGGTCGTAACGTCATTTTTATGTAGAACCAGCTGTATTATTGTCTTCATTGTGTAGATGCTCAAAAGCGCATTGGTGTGTTTTAATGCATTTTAAACACACGTTTTTCCTCTCGGCTCACATGGTATCATTAACAGCAGTATTATTCAATACAGATTCATTACTGATTTATATTAATGCACCATAATATTGTGGCTTTTCAAGATTATTAAACGTCTGTTTGTTATAACCTAAGACCTTATTATTAATTTCTAGAATTGTTCATGTATGTGATTATTTAAAAAGGTTGTACAAATACTGAGTTTTTAATTATGAGCACATTGCAAAAATCAATAAACCGCTGGATTGTTTTTTGTAAGCAGACAATAATTTCTTTGGAAATGAGGGACACCTGTAGTATAATATTCTCATTATGTATGTGAAAGTGACCGATCTGTCAGGTATGGTGACCCATGCCCGAAATGTGACCTCTGCATTTAACCCATCCAGTGATTAGTGAGCACACACACAGCAAGTGGTGAACACACGTACACCCGGAGCAGTGGGCAGCTATCACTGCAGCGCCCGGGGAGCATGTAGGGGTTAGGTGCCTTGCTGAAGGGCACCGCAATCGCTACCCGCCGGCCCTGAGGATCAAACCGGCAACCTTCTGGTCACGGGTCCGACTCTCTAACCATTAGGCCACGATTGCCACACATGACTCTACAATACAACCTTCACAATATATTTAATTCCTAGTTCCTCTACAAATATTCACGCCTCGCATGTTTCTTCCTTATTTACAGAAATATATTTTTAGATTATTCATGATCGTCTGGGCCTTGTTGCATAAAGCACCCTAAGTGTAATTTCCCCTCAAGTGTGGCCTTAAATATACCTGAAGTTTTACCTAAAATAATCTCCAATTGTCTTTGGTAAACTCAAATCACCACTTAAGTGTAACACTTAAAAGAAAACTTAAGGAGCTTTATGCAACCAGGCCCCGATCCTTTAAAGTTGGCATGAATACTGCAACACTGTGTAAATCAATTTGAATTGACACTTTTAATTTCATGCCATCTTTAAATGGTTGTGTTTGCTACTGTTACAGTATTTATGGGAATATCGTTACAATCTTACCAACAAAAAGGTTCCTAAGAGGTATCATGAAAGAAAGGTGGTACTTTGGTGCTTTTCTCTTAATTAAAAAATCAAGGAACTTTTGGTCTACATGATTTGACCCCTTTAACAAACTTTTAACCAGTCCAATCTTTCTATGTAGGTTTACCAGTTAAACACTGTCAATAACAATTTGTTTTGAAGTTTAATGTGTAATGTTTATTACTTAAACTATCAGAAACAAAATCTGACTTTTATTAATATTGTGTCGTTATGAACATACTGACATCCCATTTTGTAATGTGTATTTTTTATGCGTGCACTTTTCTATCTATCTATTTATTTATAGGCTGATAATAAATGCCATTACTGTCATAATGCACACATTCTTGCTGCAAAATTCGATTATTTCACACATTTAAGAACAATTCAGATGAATTTGTTACACAAATTTTTTAACTTTTAAATATTAAGTTTCCCAAATCCAAAACTAAATGTCTAATATTGATTTAATATTTAGTGTGAAGCTAGAGTCGGAACATTTGTTCACGGATGCTGTTTCCGCCGGAGTTTGCTTCTGTTTCCGGGGGGACCGTGTTTCCGTGAGCACTCGCTGACGGAGTTTTGTCTCTTCGTTGTTTCGGCCTACCTATTTTTATTTTTCCACTAAAAATTAAAGTTACAGGTTACGTGTTTCATGTTTAAGGGGAATCTTGTTTATCAGGAGCCGGAGCGGTGGCAGAAAGTTATATTGATGCTCGTCTTTATTTCTGCATGATGGTAAGAGCGCGAGATTAGCCGTTAGCTGTAACGTTAACTTTACCCTGAACACAAACACACATCTGTAGCGGTTTAAATGTTTTAGGATCCATATTATTGCTGTAATGTCTGTAAGTGTTATTCGAGCTGCGTTGAGCTGGGTGTGTTTTATGTAGGGTCTGTTGAGCGTTTGAAGACGAGGCCTCGTCGATCAGACAGTGTTTACATGTAAAGGCACGCAAACGCACTTATTTGAACGCAATTTAATGTTATGGTTGGGTAACGTTGGAAGAAGTGAATGTCATGTCGAAACCATCAATAACGAGAAGAGCAGATCGATCATTTAAAACGCATTCACCCTCACTAACTCCACTGATGTGATTTTGCCGAGAGCGACGCGACAAATCTACATCGCCCTTTTTATTATAATACCTAGCGAGTATTTTAGTTAAGTCTTTCATCTTGTGTATTACTTGAATATATGAATCTAACTATTTGGACAGCACCGAAATTGACATAACACGTTCAAATAGTACAGACCAGGAGTTGTGAGAGTTCATTAAAGATCAGGAAATACGGCCATTGGCCCTGTGAGAGTAGATCAGGAAAGACTATCGTGAGAGAAACTGAGAAGTTATAAAAATATCAGAAACCACCAGGCAAAATGAGAAGTCAGCAGAGACTGTGGAAAACAGAAGGGGTGAGAGAGCATCTGACGTTTGAAGAGATCTGATATGAGCTTTAAGGCTGGTGGTCTGTCATTGGAGATGTTTGTAATTTAATACATTTTTCACTTAATACCTGTGATCTGCACCAGAAACATATATGTTTCATATATGTCTTTATTCGTACAGTTGTGATATGTAAATGTTTCAGCACTGGCCTTGTTTTGTTATAATTGACATTTTTGAGAGCAATGGTTTTAAACCTTGATGTTTTCTGTCCTTAAAGTCAATCAGTGTTTTATCATCATGATCTCATGGCAGAGCGGTTAGTTTGCTTGGTTACAGCGCTGCTGCATCTCAAAGCTCCACCCTGAGTATTTTCTGTTCCTTGAGTTGTTGCCATGGATACAAGAAGGGAACCCCAGGATATAATGAACTGTAGTTTCTATACAAGGGATGTTTAGCCCAGGAAAAACTGCTACCGTTTCTTGCCTGTGATATGTTACTGGAGTCGTCGTTTTTATGAAGCTTTATAAATTGCTTTCATTTATGGATGCGGTTGCTAAAACGTAAAATCAAGTCATACTCGTAACTTTCTCGTGTTCTTCGCAGGCCGCATTCCTCGCTGTTGCTGTTCCCTGAGGGTCCGACCCTCATCGTCCTCTCTCGCTGCCGGACCCTATGGAGGAGTAGCTCTTGAGTGACAGGTACGAGAACCAATCGCACGTCAAGAAAGGACATCAGACTCGCAGCGGCAGGGCCGAGAGGAAGAGAGGATGTCGTCTAACCGGACTCAGACCCCTCACGGTCTGAAGCAGATTGGGCTGGACCAGATCTGGGATGACCTGCGGGCAGGTATACAGCAGGTGTACACCCGGCAGAGCATGGCTAAGTCACGCTACATGGAGCTCTACACGTATCCTTCAGCTTACAATTAATTGACGGAGGTTTTTAGATATTGAATTATAAAAAAGAACATGTCCAGGATTTGGTTGTGTCCTTAATTTATCATTTTACAGTCATGTGTATAATTACTGCACTAGTGTGCATCAGTCAAATCAGGCCCGCGGTGCAGGCGCCCCCCCGGCCAAACCTTCAAAGAAGACCCCGACGCCCGGAGGAGCACAGTTTGTGGGGCTGGAACTCTATAAGAGATTAAAGGAATTTCTGAAGAATTATCTTACAAACTTATTAAAGGTATGTTTGAGACAGACACTTTTTGAGGATGTTTACTTATTTTTTTATGTTTCGTGATCTTTATAATAGAATGTTTAAAGCACTTACACGTGAAAGGTTCCATACAGACATAATAATGCAATAATGATTCTGAGAAGATTGAGTGATAGTCCACCCAAAAATGAAAGTTCAGCCATGAATTACCCATCTCCCCAACCCCCTCCGAAGTTGATTTGAACCTGTAAACATATCTTTGTTCTGTTAAAACATAAAGAAAGATATTTGGAAGAATTTTAGCAACTGACATTTCTGGGGAACCACTGACTACCATACTAGGAAAAAAATAAATGGTAGTCAAAGGTGCCCCAGGGTATATATACAATACATATTTCTACTATGGCAAGAAATGGTAACCCAGAAAAATAACATTCTTCCAAATATCTTTATGTTCAAAGAAAAAAGGCAAAGGTCAATTAGATTTATCATGGATGAGAAGTTTTTTTATAACGTTATGTTATAATGAAACCGATTTTTTAAGATTGTTGTCATTTCCAGGATGGAGAGGATCTGATGGACGAGAGCGTCCTGAAGTTCTACACGCAGCAGTGGGAGGATTACAGGTTCTCCAGTAAGGTTCTCAATGGGATTTGTGCTTACCTCAACCGTCACTGGGTCCGCAGAGAGTGTGACGAGGGTCGCAAGGGTATCTATGAAATCTACTCTGTAAGTGCTTTATATACTTATACCACGTCACCTTTTTGTTTTACATTCTACATATTATGAACACTATTCATCATTTTCCAGCTGGCCCTGGTGACGTGGAGAGAATGTTTGTTTCGGCCGCTGAATAAGCAGGTAAGATATGACGCCAGTGAGATGATGTTGAATCCGGTTGGAGGCTTTTTTTAGAAACACTACATGTCATTGTCTTCTACTGGCGGCAGGTCACAAATGCAGTATTAAAGCTGATCGAGAAGGAGAGGAACGGAGAAACCATCAACACCAGACTCATCAGTGGAGTGGTGCAGTCCTATGGTGTGTGACATCATGCCATCATTTTGTTCGTTTCCAGGTTTTTTGTAAAGTTCTGTCTTTCTTAATGTCATACTCTGTCGATTGCAGTGGAGTTGGGTCTCAACGAGGACGACGCCTTTGCTAAAGGCCCAACTCTATCTGTCTACAAGGAGTACTTTGAGAGCCAGTTCCTGGTCGACACGGAACGGTTTTACACGAGGGAAAGCACAGAGTTCCTGCAACAGAATCCCGTTACTGAATACATGAAGAAGGTGAGCCTGAAAGAGAAATACAAAAGAGAATGTTTACATATGTTCTTTATAGGATGTAGCGATGTATTGCAATATATTGCATTGTATTATAGTTATACAAAAAGTCGTGGTTTTAATTGTTTTTTTATTTATTTAAAATATTTATTTTTTATTTTGTCTTTTATGTCCATTAAGATGTTCTCTCCTAGAGTTGAGCTTTTTTTTATTTTGAGATACAGGCCTATTTTAATTGCAGAATTGGTCATTGAAACAACCCTGAAATAGATCAAAATGATCTTTCCTTGTAATGAGACTCTGAAACATGTTGGTTTTTAATATGAAATATTATCAGGTCATTATAAGATTGATAAATCAATATTAATTGTTGCAGTGCCCTACTATGAGGATGAAGTGTTGAGTTGTGTTTCCTGCAGGCGGAGTCTCGTCTCCTGGAGGAGCAGAGACGAGTTCAGGTGTATCTCCACGAGAGCACACAGGACGAGCTGGCCAGGAAATGTGAGCAGGTCCTCATCGAGAAACACCTGGAGATCTTCCACACCGAGTTCCAGAACCTTCTAGACGCAGACAAGAATGAAGGTATGAATCATACTTTTAACTACACCGTTGTTTATCTTTGCAAGAGTCCTTCTGTTTCACTAACCCTTATTTGCCTCTCTGTGTAGATCTAGGTCGTATGTACAATCTCGTGTCGCGGATCACAGACGGCTTGGGAGAGCTAAAGAAACTTTTGGAGACGCACATTTATAATCAGGGCCTGGCTGCTATAGAGAAGTGTGGGGAGTCTGCTCTCAATGTGAGTGTGTGTAGATGGTCAAGACACTTTTCAGACAGGAAGAGATTAAATGATTGACATGAAAAATTGCAGGTTTTTTTATTACTTAGTTAAGAGGTTTGTAAATCGCACAGAACTCAAACTGAAGTGAAATAACCACTTGTAATTCAATGCTATGTCATATTAAGTGTTTGAATTAAATAAATAGCTTTTGAACATTCAGTCATTTGAACATATTAGTATTATATAAAGCCAGCCAATCAGATTGTCAGATGATCTGTGCTCCTTCCAGATGAGGTTAGAATAAGGATCATGCTTCATTTGATTTTGGATCAGCTTAGAACGTCTGTGTTTGTGTTCTCGTAGGACCCCAAAATGTATGTCCAGACCATTTTGGACGTCCACAAGAAGTACAATGCCCTGGTCATGTCAGCGTTCAACAATGATGCTGGTTTCGTGGCTGCTTTGGACAAGGTATTTTAAGGAGTTGATGAGTTGGTGGAGTAGATGCGTGAATAGATTTTGAAGTGTTTGAGGAACTACTTTATTTCTCTTTAGGCTTGCGGACGCTTCATTAATAACAATGCTGTTACCAAGATGGTGCAGTCCTCAAGCAAATCTCCAGAACTACTGGCCAGATACTGCGACTCGTTGCTCAAGAAAAGGTCTGTATAGCCATTGCAACATGTGCTCTGAATTTGTTCATGTATGTGTTGGGTGTGTTGAATGTGTGCAGGATGTAAACCAAACTCTGTCCTGTTTTCAGCTCCAAAAACCCAGAGGAGGCAGAGCTTGAAGACACACTCAATCAAGTGGTGCGCTTTACGTTATCGGATTAATGCACAATTGCATTTCTGCTCTGTCGTATCTGTATTGATTTCCCCTTTCTCTCATTATTAGATGGTGGTGTTCAAATACATCGAGGACAAAGATGTGTTCCAGAAGTTTTATGCAAAGATGCTGGCCAAACGTCTGGTCCATCAGAACAGTGCTAGTGACGACGCTGAGGCCAGCATGATCTCCAAACTGAAGGTGCGGAAATCATCCTTGATCCGTAAAGATCAGATCCTCTTGACTGCTGTTTTTCTTTTCACATAGTTTTGAGTGTTACTATATGATGATTGGCATGTCGTTTTCAGCAAGCGTGCGGCTTTGAATACACGTCAAAACTACAGCGCATGTTCCAGGACATCGGAGTGAGCAAAGACCTCAACGAACAATTCAAGAAGCACCTCTCAAACTCTGAGCCTTTAGACTGTAAGAGTTCAACTCCTTTCAGTCTCAATACTTCTTTGATGTTCTGATGTTATCTTGAAACGTTCTGCTGTTTTCTAGTGGACTTCTGCATCCAGGTGCTGAGCTCAGGTTCTTGGCCTTTCCAGCAATCCTGCACGTTTGCTCTGCCTTCAGAGGTGACACAAACCACATCTGATCCTTCAGCACATTTCATCTTATTAAAGGAATAGTTTACCTTCAAAATGAAAATTCTGTCATTATTTACTCACCCTGTTGTCATTTTAAACGTGTGGTTTTTAAATCTTCTGTAAAACACAAAAAAGATATTTGGTGTTGGCAACCAAAAACCGATGGTCGCCATTGACTTCAATTGTATGGACACAAAACCAATGCAAGTCAATGGGGACCAACAGTTTTCTGTCACCAACATTTTTCAAAATATCTATTTTGTGTTCTGCAGAAGTAAAATATGCAAAGAGTGCCTGTAAATATTGACAGAATTTTGATTCTGAAGGTGAAACTATTGCTCTAAGAAAGTCTGTTCCAAACTTTGTTGCCTTCTGAGTCATCTGTTTGATAGACAAGAGTAATGTTGACAGCCCACTCATGTTTGGAACAGACCCTTAGTGTGATGTTATAAAAATTATTTTTTTATAAATCCAGTTGCATTGTCTGTTTTTTTCTGGCACAGTTGGAGAGGAGCTACCAAAGGTTTACAGCCTTCTATGCCAGCAGACACAGCGGCCGTAAGCTCACCTGGCTCTACCACCTGTCTAAAGGAGAACTGGTCACCAACTGCTTCAAAAACCGCTACACCTTACAGGTATATAAGAAAAATTATTCTAGACATGAACCTCTAAATTTAAAATCCATTGAATTGGTTTTAGTAAATAAATTGTATTTAAAGGGATAGTTCACCAAAAAATGAAAATTCGGTCATCATTTACTCACCCACAGATTTCTATACATTTCTTGCTAAACACAAAGGAATATATCTGGAAGAATGTCAGTAACCAAACAGATCTCATCCCCATCAACTCCCATAGTATTTATATTCCCTACTATGGCAGTATATGGGTGATGAGATCGGTTTGGTCACTGACATTCTTCCAAATATCTTTCCTAGTGTTTAGCAGAACAATTTATTTCTATAGGTTCGAAACAACCTGAGAGTGAGTAATAGGGCTGAAACGATCAGTCGACATTGTCGACAAATATTCTTGTTGTCGAGTAGTCGTTTGATTACGTGACTTAATTTAAGGGCCTGCAATATCACAATTTGACCGCTACGGCACTGTAGCGCTAGAATGTAATGCATCCTTCCCGAATGCTATCGCAGTAGAAGAACACTCAGCGAGAATTATGGCGGAGTACAAACGAGTGCGAACAAGTTTAGTGTGGGAAAGCTTTACCAAAATGAAAACAAAAATGCGGTTGTGTGCAATGCATGCAAGGCGGAACTTGCCTTTCACGGCAGCACAACCTGCAAGCTGGAGCATTTAAAAAGGAAACATCCAGGAGCAGGAGAGGTGACAGTTCTCCATCTAGAGCTAACTAACTAACTTGGCGGTAAATCTTTTTATGAGAGAATGCCAAAATAATAGTAATGATAATAACAACAATAATCATATAATTACAGTAATGTCTGTAATTATTTGTTTTGCAAAGTATAAAGCTTTGATCGAGCTTAGGAGTCAAGCCTGTTTTAATTATTATAACACTACATGAGAAGAAAATGATTGTAATAGAGGGATGTTAAGTGATAGGAGTCTTATATCTTGCCTTTATTTTTTTTTATATTTTCTTCTGTTACTTGCTCTTTTTCATTCACTCTTTCACCGACATCAATGATTTATCTCGTCATTTAAAAAAGAAAAACGGTTCCTCGCAAAAGACGTTATTACGGCAATCAGTGGTCCATTTTTAAGGGATGCATTTTTGAAGAAACCTACCCACATCTAAGGAGTGATAAAAAAAGAACAAATCAAGAATGAAGAATACGGATTCCTTTGTTTAAAAGCAGAGACTCTTTTCCTTCATTGGACATATTGTTTGTCTATATATTGTTTACAGAAAATGTACTGTGAGCCATGAAAGTTTGGTTAAAATGTAAAAAACGCTGGCGTAGGCTGGCAACTTTTTAAAAAATAGGCTGGCGGGGAAAGAGTTAAACTGAACTGTTGTCATAGAAATGCTGCTTAATGCTTCTGTCAAGAGATTTGTTTACATTTAAATACAAATAAAAAATGTTTTTTTTAAAGTTTGTAGAGTGTATTTGTGTGATTCGAGTTGGACAGAATCCGCAAACTTAAAGAGAGTAACCATTTGTTCAAGTTCATTAAAACAAATTTCAAAAGCTGAAATTGATTTTATTCATTACGTAAATGATGTATAACTCAATGCTTTAACTAGTTGCAAAAGCTGAATAATCATTAAAAACATACCGATTAGTCATTGAAATAATAGACGATTAGTCGATCAAGCGGTCTATGAAAATAATCGTTTGTTGCAGCCCTAGTGAGTAAATGAGAACAGATTTTATGTGTGAACTATTCCTTTACATAACCATAAATCTATGAATGTTCATGTCTGCAGGCATCCACCTTCCAGATGGCCATTCTACTGCAGTTTAACACAGAAGATGTTTATACAGTGCAACAGCTGACAGACAGCACGCAGATCAAAATTGTGCGTAAATGACTGCATTTGTGTATCATACGAATACTGTACACCTGAGAAAAACGTTTGACTGTTCAGAGTAGAAAATCTAAATGTTATTTTACTTTCAGGATATTCTGGTACAAGTTCTCCAAATATTATTGAAATCCAAGTTGCTGGTAAGTTCATTCTGTCTTTTCTTGTTTCACCTCACAAATTAGTTGTCTTAAGTGTCCTTTAATTCTTCTTAAAGCTTCGCTTCAGCTTACCTTCCAAAAAGATAATGCAGTGATTTTATGCTTTTTAAAGTTATTCAAATAAAGGTAATGATGATAACATTTTTACATTTTGTGATTGTGCAGGTTCTAGAAGATGAGAACGCGAATGTGGATGAAGCAGAGTTCAAACCTGAAACCCTTATAAAACTCTTCTTGGGCTATAAAAAGTGGGTCCTCTCACTGGATCTCCTTTGATAAATAACACAAACTCACTCTTTTTGTGCTGCGAGTACTGATGGCTGTTGATCTTTCTTTCCAGTAAAAAGCTGCGAGTGAACATTAATGTGCCAATGAAGACAGAGCAGAAGCAAGAACAGGAAACAACCCACAAAAACATTGAGGAGGACCGAAAACTCCTTATTCAGGTAATCACATACACCTGATGCATATTTGTTTTTATGCTTGTTTCTGATCCATCACAGCAAGTGTTTAGTTAGTATGTTGCTAAATACACGTCTGTCTTCCGTCAGGCGGCCATTGTGAGAATCATGAAGATGAGGAAGGTTCTGAAGCACCAGCAGCTTCTGGCAGAGGTTCTGAATCAGCTCTCGTCCCGGTTCAAACCCAGAGTCCCTGTCATTAAGGTTGGTTATTGCTGACTTTGTTTACAATAGTGATTGGGGTTTAGCATCCCAGAACCAACTGTATCCTTATGCTGTTTGCTCATCTCTCTCATCTTTTGCAGAAATGCATCGACATCCTCATAGAGAAAGAGTATCTGGAGAGAGTGGATGGAGAGAAGGACACCTACAGTTACTTGGCCTAAACGTTTATTTGCTCCCCAACAGTCTTCTGTCTGTCTCTCTCACGCTCACTTTTTTTAAGTTGTTTCTTGGGTAATAAATATCATTCCTCTTGATTTTCGGCCTGTTTTGATGGGAGTATGAGAAGGAAGGTAATTAAAGAGGATGAACGGAAAAGCGTGTGTGTGAGAGCTGGACGTGACTGTTACGCTGGAGCGTCCCGCCCTGGAAGGACAAGACTGTGTTTTGAAATGTACATAATTACAAACGGAGACCTCCAGCTTTAATCTCGCAAAATAAAACATAACAGGTTTTAAAAGCCCAATCAGAAATAAACCCTTCCCGTTACGCATGCTATTGCCTATCAGCATTTAAATGAATAAAAGATGAACGAGGATGAATTGAAATCCTTGAGAGATGCCTGGATTATGTTTAAGGAAATTAAACTGAAAATATAGGAAAGATGTGCAGTTTTAGGTGCACATGCCAGGAGGAAAGGAGTTGGTCCGGTTTGTAGATGTGTACTCGGAATTGTTTTCCTGCTATCAGAAAACCATTTGTATAGTGTGGTTCACTTTTTTAATTGTATGTTAAATAAAATAATTAAACGTTTCTGTATCTCTGGTGCTGTAAAGTCTATGACGCACACAAAACCATGTGTGACCATAAAAGTTTGTTTTCAATTTTTAGAAACACTTTCACAGACGAGGCTTAAGGCTAGTCCCAGATTCAAATGAATGCGTGGCCTGACTTGGCTGAACATAACTTGGCAAGAAATATTTAAAAATATATCAGTACCATTGTTTTGTCACGAGGTGCACACCAGTAATATATTTCTAAGGCATTTTTATAAAACTGACATAATATCTTAATTTAACTAAGGCATAGTTTTGGCTAAAGCTAAGCTGTGTCTTCTGAAACCAGACCTTTAATGTAAGAAATGTTGGTGGATTTTATATTCTGTTGCCCTTTTTTGGTTTTTGCTTGGTATGCCCCAAAATTCAAGATGGCAAGCTTGCCTACCTAAAGGGCAGTTCACCTCAAAATAAAAACAAAAGATCTTTTGAAATATATTCATACAGTATAAACGGGGTTAATTTTGTCTTGTTAACCACATTCTTAAATGTGTCCTTTTTTGTTTTCTCCAGAATAAGATGGAATTTAAAAAATACAACTGTGAAAAATAGAAATTTCTATATCGAGGAATGAAACACTGCAGATGCCCAAATGGTGTACAATATGGTTTATACAGGCACGTCACAAAAAATTTAAACATCATGAATAAATTATATTTTTTTGTCACTTATTTCAGAAAGTGAAACCCATATATTATGTAGATTCATTACACACAGAGTAGAATATTTCAAGCCTTTATTTCGTGAAATTTTGATGATTATGGCTTACAGATAATAAAACCCCCAAAGCTTTGTGTCTCAGAAAATTTGAATGTCACATAAGATCAATAACAAAAGGATATTTTATACAGAAATGTCTGGCTTCTGAAAAGTATGTTCATTACTATGCACTCAATATTTGGTTGGGCCTACTTTTGCATGAATTACTTCATCAATGCGGTGTGCATGGAGGCAATCAGCCTGTGGCCTGCTCAGGTGTAATGGAAGCCCAGGTTGCTTTGATAGCAGCCTTAAGGTCATCTGCATTGTTGGCTATGCATTGTAAGCCATATTAACTAACTAACACAATAAAAACATGATTTTTTATCTCATTTTGGAACCAAACTCTTCATATACACAGTAAAATAAAACATCCTGAGATTAGATTCAAGATGCAAATACCTAGTATGAGTTTACTTTTCCAAAGCATATAAAATATAAAACTTCAAAAATATCATATAATTTTTGTAAATACATAAAGATAATAGTAATGATGCCAGAAAGCGAGAGGTTTGCGTCTCATAAACACGTGACACCGCGATGGGAGAAATCACGTGTCCATAAAGTAGACGTGTGTGATTGGCGGGCTCGTTACCTGCAGAGGTGGGTTTCAGGTGTGATTTTTGTCTGATGGAACCCGGGTCTGAAGCAGCGTCCGCGGGCGTACAGGCGCACGACGAGCTCTCCGAGAAATGTCAGAAGTTGTTTCTAGAGTTTTTGGAAGAGTAAGTGCAGGCGGGTGCTATATTTGCATAATTTCACTTCTTGTAGACGTGTGCGATTTAACAGGGAGCTGCGCAGACCGATCGGCGTATAACGTCAGATGTATATCGGGTCTGCGCAGCGCCTCGTAACGCATGCAATCTGATCAAATGCTTAGGTTTCAGGATAAAAACGGTGATGTTTTATATCTGGCTGATGCGCAAGAGTTGATCAGACCGGAGAGAAACACTCTCACTGTCGGCTTCAGTAACATTGAGCACTACAACCAGCAGCTGGCCACCACCATCCAAGAGGAATATTACAGGTGAGGAAAAAGAAATCCGTTCATTTATAATTTCTGCCATGTGTTTATTTATGATTGAGGCTATATGGTGTCCTCCATAAACCCCAAACTTGTGTTTTTAAGGGTTTATCCGTATCTCTGTCGAGCAGTTCGACACTTCGCCAGAGATCAGGGAAATATTCCTCCATCCAAAGAGTTTTATGTGGCCTTCTCAGACTTTCCATCCAGACAAAAGTAAGTATTCACCTCTCCCTTCCCACGGGTTCGTTTCACATCACTATTTTTTCAGACCGGCTTTGTGTGTGAAAACGTTTTCTTACTCGTTTTACATTAAAATGACCTTAATGAGATGCACGTTATGTGGCGTTCAGGATCCGTGAGCTCTCTACCGCGCGCATCGGCACTCTTTTACGCATCAGCGGGCAGGTGGTGCGCACTCACCCCGTACACCCGGAGCTGGTCAGCGGCACTTTCCTCTGCCTGGACTGTCAGTCTGTCGTCAAAGATGTGGAGCAGCAGTTTAAATACACGCAGCCGACCATCTGCAAGAACCCCGTGTGCGCCAACCGACGCAGATTCATGCTGGACACCAACAAGTCCCGTTTTGTTGACTTCCAGAAAGTAAGAAAGCATGGGAAAAACTAGTAGTTCTTAGCCTAAATCTGTGCGCAAACAGCTGTGAATTATCCGCGATGTATAATCTATCCGAACTACTCGTGCGTAATGGCAGGTGCGCATCCAAGAGACGCAGGCGGAGCTGCCGAGAGGCTGCATCCCACGCAGCCTGGATGTGATTCTGAGGGCTGAGGCTGTGGAAACTGCACAAGCAGGAGATCGTTGTGACTTCACCGGCACATTGATTGTTGTACCTGATGTGTCAGCCCTGGCCATCGCAGGTAGGCTTAAAATAGAATACATTTTCTGTATAACCTACTACCAGCGTACTCATTGTGAGTAGATATTCATTATCTGACCTGAGTTGCATTTAATTAAAAGGCACAAGGGCAGAAACCAGCAGCAGGGTGACGGGGAAAGAGGGATTTGATGCCGATGGTATTCAGGGGCTCAAAGCTTTGGGGGTCCGGGAACTGTCTTACAGATTAGCCTTCCTCGCCAACTACGTTGCTCCTACTAACCCACGGGTGGGAGCCTTGATCACATCACAAAGTTTGACATAATCTTAAAGTAAGATATTTAAGTGTTGTTGTTTTTCTTTTGTGTTTAGTTTGGAGGGAAGGAGCTTCGTCCAGAAGATCAGACGGCAGAGAGTGTGAAGAATCAGATGACTGTGCAAGAATGGGAGAAAGTGTTTGAGATGAGCCAAGACAAGAACCTCTATCACAACATCTGCACCAGCCTGTTCCCTACCATCCATGGTACTCGTCATTACTTTCTTTTGCTCATAGCATTCATATTTCTATTTCTTTAAGAAACGTTTTCCTTTGTCCACTCTCATGTTGTACAAAACCAAAATGTCTCTATCCTCTATGGAACACAAAGGAAGATATTTTGAGAAATGTTGTCAATTCAATGGGGACCACTCGTGTTTGATTATTAACGTTCTTCAAAATATCATCTTCTAGTGAAGCGAATAAGTCCTACAGGTTCGGAATGACTTGAGGGTGAGTAAGTGATGAACGTTTTAAATGCTCCACATCCTCAGAAATCACATGTTTTTCAGGCAACGATGAAATTAAACGTGGAATTCTGCTGATGTTATTTGGTGGCGTTGCCAAGACCACCATGGAGGGGACATCTCTGCGAGGGGACATCAACGTTTGCATCGTTGGAGACCCGAGTACATCAAAGAGCCAGTTTCTCAAGTAAATGAGAGTTAACGCATTGAAACCTGAATAATAATTTGATGTTTGAATTGAAACGTTTGATATGTTCCTCTCAGACACGTGGAGGATTTTGCGCCCAGGGCGATCTACACCAGTGGCAAAGCCAGCAGTGCCGCGGGTCTGACTGCGGCTGTGGTCAAAGACGAGGAATCGCACGAGTTTGTCATTGAAGCAGGAGCTCTCATGTTGGCCGACAACGTAAGTTTACACATTTGCGTTTTTCATTCATTCAACCACTTTCTACAATTGTTTTTTTAGCGTTGCGTAAACTATTTGGAAAACATTACAAAATAGCAACAACTCTTTTCAGATGTCAAATTGAATGTGTTTTTTGAAGGGGGTTTGTTGTATTGATGAGTTTGACAAGATGGACCTCAAAGATCAGGTGGCCATACATGAAGCCATGGAACAGCAAACCATCTCCATCACAAAGGCTGGTGTAAAGGTGCGTGTCCTCTTGATAAAACATGTCAAATATTTTCTATTTCATCAGTACTGTACCAATCAACACGTTGTATTTTTATGCCGTAGGCCACTCTGAACGCCCGCACATCCATCCTAGCTGCTGCCAATCCCATCGATGGCAGATACAACCGTGCCAAATCTCTGAAGCAAAACGTCAACATGTCGGCACCCATCATGTCCAGATTTGACCTTTTCTTTATATTGGTGGATGAATGCAATGAGGTCACGCACGAATACATCTTCATAGGCTAGTGTAGTAGAAAATGTTTTACCAATGTGCTACAAAGGTGTGTTTTTCTTATTTCTCATCAGGTGACCGACTACGCCATCGCCCGAAGGATTGTAGATCTTCACGCCAGGAACGTTGAGTCAGTCGAAAGAGTTTACAGTACGGATGAAGTCCAGAGATACATTCTGTTCGCCCGCCAGTTCCAGCCCAAGGTAAAACTCTTGTCTTTATTTTGCATTCACAAAGTAGTGTCTAAAGTTTGTAGATTTGTAACATAATATCCTTTATTTTTATTCATTCTCCCCAGTCATTGTATTACTCCCAGCCTTCTGGTAAAATGACAACTTTCACCAAGAGACTCTATTTGATTTCGTTTTTAAGAAGCCATTAAACTTTAAAGCACATCATTTTAGTAAATGCATACTATTGTGTTTTTGCAGTGTTAATATGGACATTTTTAAAAAGACGTTACATTTTTCGTATCATATTCATCACGTCATATTACAATGAAAACGTTCATAAGTGTTATTTGTTATTTAACGGATGTTTTATTTTTATGATGCAAGATGTAAAAAATGTGCAGCTATTAATAATATTTATGTGGTTTTATTTGTGTTTAAAGTTGTTAAAGTGCTAAAAATTTAATTAGCCTTTGTTACTGTTGAGGTGTTAAAATTAATTTATAATTAAAAAAGTGAATATGGTTTCTTACAAGTAAAATACTTAAAAATAGTCAAAAATATTCTTGTTTGTGATTTTGTGTTTTCTTCTGGTTAAGAATATAATGTATACAAGACAAAAATAATCAAACAAAAAATCTATAAGCATACAGTATAGTGGAAAAAAAACGATATCTTCTGTGTTTTCTAGATAACTCCA
Organism: Triplophysa tibetana; assembly: GCA_008369825.1. Taxonomy (NCBI): domain Eukaryota; kingdom Metazoa; phylum Chordata; class Actinopteri; order Cypriniformes; family Nemacheilidae; genus Triplophysa; species Triplophysa tibetana. Next base: position 6,865,204 of record CM017899.1, read on the forward strand.
GAGTCTCAGGAGTTTGTGGTAGATCAGTACAAACGTCTGAGACAGAGAGATGGAGGCGGGACTAATAAGTCAGCCTGGCGAATCACAGTCCGGCAGCTGGAGAGCATGTTACGCCTGTCTGAGGCCATGGCCAGACTTTACTGCTCAGATGAGGTCTGATGTCTGTCTTATACAACTTGACAGTAAACAATTTCCTGTATGCACAGTATTTAATGGTTGTAATAAGATGTTCTTAATTGCAAAGGTTCACCCCAAACACGTGAAGGAGGCGTTCAGACTTCTGAATAAATCCATCATTCGGGTGGACTCTCCCGACATCAATTTCGACCAAGAGCAGGAAAATGATGTAAACGGTGAGTCTGATTCTTCTGAATGTCATAGAACGACCAACATGTGTTTTCTGTATTTCATTTCAACGAGACCGAAATGCGTGAGGTCAAATGAAGTTCTCTTATGTCTTCACAGATCAGAATGAGCTGTTTGTGAAAGAAACGGAGGTGCCGAAAGGAGTCCATGAGAACGGTCATCCAGAGGAACCTATGGACACAGATGATGCAGCAGGAAAGCCAGAGAAACTGGCTGCAGGAAAACAAGCACTGAGAATGTCATTCTCTGAATATAAGAGAATCTCCAACCTGCTGGTGCTTCACATGCAGAAGATGGAACAATGTGAGTCCTGGCGACATTCACACAGTTGTCTTTTTTGGTTTAAGTGTAAAATAAAATTGTTTTGAGATTTGTGACCATTAACCCGTACCAACAAAGCTGAGGTCTAAATATTTGGAAAAATCTGCAAAATATATGGTCCTAAAATTTTTTTTTTAAATGACAGACAATTCTTGATGATACAGAAACATTTAAGTAAGGTGTTGACCTAAAATGGAAATTTTCATCTATTGTTTTTCATCTATTTTCCTTTGAACACACCCTACAGATAGAGCTTCTGTCTTTGCTGTTATGATTTCACTTTTTCTCAAAATTCAGATTTGAGTGACAAGATAGTGGGTAGATGAAGAAACAATTTATTTGGGTTAACTTTCTTATGAAATCTGTTTATTTTTGTGTTTTAGTGGATGAGGAGGCATCTCTTAAGAAGAGTGAACTGATCAACTGGTACCTGAAGGAGATGGAGAGTGAAATCGAGTCTGAATCTGACCTCATCGCTAAGAAGAATCTCATCGAGAGGGTTCTGCACAGACTCATTCATTATGTCAGTTGTCATGTAGTATTTTTTTGCTTGGTGTGAATTGCTGCGGCTAAAATGCCCCTTTTTCCATTGCAGGACCATATCATCATCGAGCTGACTAAAACAGGGCTGAAGAAGAACACTAAGGATGGAGAAGAACCTGTTATGGAGGAAGATCCATTTTTAGTGGTGAATCCCAATTATATACTGGAAGACTAGTTGTACTGGCTTCACCGACATTAAGATTTCTTACCTACTGTTTCATGCATGAATACTAATTATGACAAACTAAATATGTGACTGTTTTGATGTGAATATTTAAAGGAAAATAAATGGTTTATATTTTGCATTTGTGCATATGTTTGTTGAACACCAGATGGCGCAGTTTGGGTATCTCATCACACGCTCTGCAAATTGCACAAAGTTATACAAAATGCAAACACAAAATATGCAGTGTTTTATTGACATTAAACGAGTAGTGTTTTTACTGACCCTTAAGAATTTCTAGACCTTTTAGCCTTACTGGTGGATTCTTTAATTTTAGTAAAATATTGTTTGATAGCAATTTGCCGTCACGTTTTCATAATTTTCATGACCTTTACGCATTTAAAATACAGGAGTAATGATCACAATCTTTTCAAAGCTTTAACAAATGGCTGTTAGTTCGCGATTTAAAATCAAATCGGGTAAAAAGGAAAACTTTGAAGTGATCCCTATTGACCAAACAACGTATAGGTATATTATATAATCGTTAATTTTATTCAAACTATGTTGCATTTGCGTACTTTATTATTTCAGATTTGGTATTTCATTTCTGTATTTAAGGCGGTGATTGAGTTGATGTGTTTTGGATTTATGTTCTCTGTCATCTCCGTTTATACAAATGATTTTCTGTTTTAAATGTTGCTCATTACATGCGAGTGTCAGAAGTACGATGTGGCTTCAAGTAAACTTCAACTTAACTTCAAGTAAAGTTGAAGTTAATGTCATTTTTAGACTCGAGATTTGGTGTTTTCTGGGCGGCGGTGCGTATTTGGAGTGATGTAGTTTTGTCTCTGCGCGCCACTCGTTGGATTCGCACGAGAAGATGCGCCACCAGAGCGCATATAAAGCAACAGCGCGCGCGTGTGAACAGACTTGTCTTCTGGCCATTGTGGATGTTTTGACCCAAATAATCGGATCACACGTTGTCTTGGGCTAAAAAAGTGCTGCAGAAGCTTATGTAGGTTCTGGTGAGTGTTTTCTTCTTGACTGTTTCTTTTTTTGCTTACAATGGGATTGTCAAACTCTTTTCTTTGTGGTCTTGAAAATAAGTGTGAATTGTGTGGCATAGTTGTATGCAAATTTGTGTCATCCTTGTTTTGTTGCCTAATGTGTAGTAACAAACCGTTTTTTTCTCAAGTAAACATCTTTGTCAAGACCTTGAGACAGGTGGAAGATGATCTCACCTAGAGACAGCATGTATGCTGGAAGAAAACGCAGAAAACCTATTCAGAAACAGCTGAGTATTTACATTTTATGATGCCTTATTGGATTAACTTTTTGATGAACAATTTTAAAGCCAAAATCTTTAGTAATTTTCTCATGCATTACATATTTCCTTATTATTATAAGTGAACAACTTAAATGCTTTGCAAGTCATTTTGGATCAAGGCATTGAAACATTAGATGTTAGTTTATGTTGAGTTAACAGCTACAGTACCTTTGATGTGTGTGTTTAAATAAATACTTTGTGCATGCAGCAAACCAGAGAAAGCCGGGCAGAAATCGAACCCTTCTAAGAGACACCGTGACCGTCTTAACGCAGAACTGGATCGGCTGGCCAACCTACTTCCCTTCAGTGTTGATGTCATCTCCAAACTGGACAAACTGTCAGTGTTGAGACTCAGTGTGAGTTACCTGCGAGTGAAGAGCTTCTTTCAAGGTAGAGACGATGTTCTCCCTGTAGATTCCTTCAAAATATTACTATGTATTGTCAAAATCAGTTCATCCAGTCAGTAATATTTTGTATGCACAGAGCGCATCTTCGTGTGGGGCTTTATTAGAATATGTCAGTTTGTAGTTGTGTGTATTGGAGATTTTTATCAAGGAAGCATATGTTATTTGTTGTGACAGTGTTGTAAGAGTCATTCTGGATCAGTTTTTGCCTGGGTTGCTTGGTAGTGTTTGGCAGGCTGGAGGGATGTTGAGCATCTCTGGTCAAATCAGAGTTATATTGACCATTTAAAACTGTAATGTGTCCTGTAAAGAGGAGAAAGATGTGTTGCCAGAATGTTAGTTCTTGATAAGTTTTATGTGCATTTATGGGTCATTTTGGATTCGAGTACACTGTACGGAGTCTTGGGTCAGATTTCACCGACTCACTTGTAGCTTGGTTCGGATGACCAGTATTTGGTTTAGATGACTCTAAATACATACAGTACATGATATTTAACCCGCTGACATTTTGTTTGATTTCAAACTTTACAATCTTTCCGTTAATTTGAGATTGGTCTTCTGTATGTTTTATTGTTACATTTTTCTTCAAGGCCACTTGTGATTGTTTCCATCATATTCTGTGACCTTTACTGAAGACGTAAAACTTACTCCAGCCAGCACAATGTAACAAGATGTTACAGACTTTGTGCTTACATTTGTTACAATTCCCAAATATGCAACCGAAAGCTAGATTTATCATGAACTCATCATAACCAAGTGATGATGTTGTGCTTTTACTCTTTCTGTAAGGGATAACCATGTACAGACAGCCGGTTGTAATCGCAGAAATAAGCCCAGTTTCGCAGTAAGGAACGACCTTCAGATGTCTCAAACAGGCAATTTGGTTTAATCAAATGCAAATATAATGACATATGTGTTATCAAAAGACATATTTATTTTTAATTTGTAAAAGAAAAACTGTCAAAATGATTTGCTACATCTCGGTTACTGGGTTTTGTTATGAGAGGTAGGACCTGCAAATGCTGCGACTGGCCAATCAGAATCAAGCATTCCAACGAGCCCTGTTATAATGTACATTAACAACTGTCTCCTGTGTTTCCGTTTTTATCTATGCTAAGAATTTATTTGGAGATCTGAGGCAAAATTTACTAAACACAATATGTGATTATTTAATATTTAACTGAGAAACGAAAGAGTGAACTTAGTAGAACCTTTTTACATTTAAAGTTGAAAGATTGGTGCCAATATCTGAGATAAAGTTGTTGAGCGAGCAACATTTGAAGAATTTATGTTATGGCCCTGAAACGCTTTACTGTTTTTATCAGTTATGTTTGTCCTTCATTATTGCATTCACATTTTTGTCTCTTGTTTTTGTCAGTCACATGAAATGCCCTGAAAGGAAAGAAACGCTCAGGCTGATTTGTGCATTTTTTATAGATTGTAAATTCAAGCTGTATTTACTCCATAACAACATTTTGTGGAGGAGTTTTTTGCAAGCACACATGAGGGAGTAATTGAGATCCAGAGACAGATGAGGAGAGAAGGGGGTTATGGGTAATGGATGCCCCACTGACTCCTGTGAAAAGTTTGCGTGACTGCAGCTTGGCACACGCCCCGATCTGCATTCTATGAGAAAACCGTAAAAGAGAGATGCTGAGCAAACTTGACACTCCTGTTTATATCATTCACAATTCTCTTTGGATGGCCACAATAATGTTTTATTTCCCATCTATACTTTCTTGTAATAAAATATATCGGGCAAGCTAATTTAGGTGATTATTTATGAGTTTAGGCATTTAAACAAGTATGCATGTGGCAGATGCTTTTATCCAAAGCCACTTTCATTGCATTATCTTATACATTTGCTTCTAAGTATGTGCTATCCCCTGGGATCGAACCCATGACCTTGGCGTTGACTGTGCCATGCTCTAACCACTGAGCTAAAGGAATATTTTGGAGGGAGAAACCAAGCTCAGCCGGAAGGGCCAGATCTCCTCTGACGTGTCATAGCTGGACTCAGTGACCCCGACCAAAGGCCACCAAGCAAACGTCCACGAAACACAGGGAGAGCTCACAAGCGGCGACCCAGGAAGCCCCACCTGCCAAAACCGTGCAGGTCCAACCTTGTCCCATTCCGCGATCGACACAAGACAACAGAGGAACAACCAGGGGAAAAATAATTATTCTTTATTATTCTTTATATCTATAATTTTATTCCTCTGTTGTCTGACATCAACCACAAAACAAGACCAAACCACACCCAGACTACCCCAACAAATGAAACCCCCCAAACCAAGACCAACAAGCCCCCTCCACTCCCCACATTTTTAATTTTTTTACATTACTTTACTTTTTCAATTCCACATTTATAATAAAATACAATTTAGAGGATAATTATATCATTAGAGAACAGAAAAATGCAATAAACTGTACAAAGAAAAGTTAAGAAACATCACCAGTTTGTTGTTGAGTATAAAAGACCCTCCACTGAAAATTCTGTAATGAATTATTCATTCTCAAGTCGTTGTCAACCCCGGGATCGTTTATCTTCAGAATTCAAATTATGATGGTTTTGAAGAGTTCCAGGAGCTTTCTGACTCCCATGGACACTGCAACGCAACCAAACTCATAAACTTAAGTCCTGCAGATAAACGGTCCCAAAAGCTTTCCTGTAGCTCAGTGGTAAGAGCATTGCGCTAACAACGCAAGGTTGTGGGTTCGATCCCAGGGGATTGCAAATGCATATGTAAAATGTAAAGGATTAAAAGCATTGTAAGTCGCTTTGGATAAAAGCGTCTGCCAAATGTCTAAATGTAAATGTAATGTAAATGTTTGACGAACGATTTGAGTAATTCAAGACAGAATTTTCCTTTTTTGACATGGGGTCCCTTTAAAGGTCATTATGGGAATTAATAACATTCAGAAAGTTAACAAATATTAATTTCATCTTCAGAATCAATGCATCTGTAGTCAGGTTTTAGTAACAATAAGTACAAAAACATGATATAGTAAAAAATAAGGTCACAGTTTTTTTATTGTATAGCTCCGATAGTTTATTATGAGAAGTGAATTATGTGAAATTGGTTATTACGGAAAAAAATGTCTGACTTCAGTATTTTAGCAAAATTGAGTTTTGCTAAAAACAAACTTTTGTTAGTTGGTTGTTTCTCATCGTTTGAATGCCCTTAAAGGACTACGTCACTAAATAGTTCCATTTGCTATCCCTCGGTGCGAATGCGATATGGCCTGATGGAAAACTTATACGATCGGAAAGTATCTATTGAGATCACTGTGCTCGTGTTTTCTCTTTAAAAGAAACAATTGAGATTTTTCCATCTTTAATCTCATCCATTGAAGGAGAAACAACCGACTGTTCCTATCCCTTTTTATCCATAATGATGAGTTGAATTGATATATTTGTCAGTATCTGAACACAGCGCTGACGGCTGAAGAAAGGAACAGTCTCCATTAGGAAATCATGTTGGCTCTGGTTTAAAGTCTGTTGCCCTTGAGCTTCCAGTATCATGTTTAGTTTTCTCTCTGCAGACCCTCGGCTGGTTGCGTGCGGATCGGGGAAATTCCATCTTATGTCTTCTGTGCTGGAAACATTCTTCTGTTTGTTTTCATCATGTGTGCTGAAAACTGATGGATGATCCAAGCATCCAGCATTGTGTGTGTGTTCTCTCACATCTGTTTTAGCATGAGGTTGAGAATTTTCCTCCCTCACTTGTTTGAGAATTCCTTCTCATATTTATCCCCTGGACACATCAATCTTTGATCTTTATTGACGTTGTGCGCACATGATCCATTTAGAAAACTGTATTGCGTGTTGTCACCCAGCCATTTAACGCGTTTTTTTGTTGACACGAAGTCTAGGAGCAACAACAAAAATCTGTTTCTAAACAGCTGAAATATTTATTGTTAACGTCAAACCCCCAGAGTAAGAACATTTATGGGGTCCGTATTTGTTGGCAAACTAAAGACGGTTCGTCGCACGCAATGTCGTGCAAAGAACTGGTCAATGACCCAGATACGTCATAAGGGGGTCTGTCATTAAACTCTGTTCTGTTGCGTGACAACTGTAACAACTTCTGATTTTTTTTTGGCAAACCCTTTATTTTCTGTTCTCATTCATATAACCTTTTCTGTTCTTTAACTATGTGTTTTCCAGTTTGCTACGAGGTTTATAGAACAACTGTCAGTCAATGAGGAATGAAATGGCAATTTGAAAGTTAAATGCATTAAAGAGATGACCACAGAAGGAAACGGGTTGCACAGTTCTTTAGCAGCGTTTCAATGGAGCGCTGGCCCTTTAAGAGCCTGCAGTTAAAGTAGATTCGCGTGACTGTAGTACACCAGAACCTGACCTCAAAGACACTAGTGAAAATGATCTGTCCGTCAGATGTCCAGCAATGCTCAAATGAGTCTACTGTCAGACATCCTCTTTCTCGTGAGTCACGACACAATGCCTTTATTCAACATTCTCTGTTCTCGGAATAGTATTTTGGGAAAAAATCACTTGAAGGTTTTCAAGGTTAAGTGCTTTTAACAGAATCCATTATGTTCCGAAAAGCACACATAGATTGAAGGCTTTTTTGTGAAATATAGTTAAGACTCATTGATAAGAAATGTCAATAGAACTCATAAACCCCCAACAGGCTTATGAAATAAATTGATTGTGTTTGTCTTTGTTTGTTTATCTGTCTGGATAGTGTCTAATAATATAACTGTATATTATATTTAATTTATGTTCGTATTCATTTATTTTATTCTATAACGTGTTATATATTTGTTGGATTTTAATTTAATTAAATAAATAATGGATCCTATAGTTTAGTACTCATTGATAAGCAATGCCCATAGGAAAACATTATAAAAGGTGTTTTAGTAATTGAAGGCCAGATGTTGGAAATTATTTTGCACTCATAAAACCTCCAGGCTTAGGAAATAAATTGATGGATTCAAGGTCAGATATGTATGTAGATAATCACCTAAAATTAACTTCCGGCTTGTGTTCATTTATCAGCCTGGGTAGTATCTAATAATATAACTATTATTATAATAATATAATACAATTATATTTAATTTGTTAATATTAATTAATTTTTGTATTTCATTGTAGGCCTATACATGTTTTAAATAAAATATTTGTTTAATTTTGTTGGTCCTATAGTTTGGTCGTATTTAAACAAACTGTATGGTACATTGACATCCAGCGTTTGAGTTTGGTATCGCAGTCCAAATTAAAAATAATGGAGAGGCAAGTTTAGCCTAGTAATCCTTCTTTTTGATTTTCTTTTTGTTATCAGAAATAATCTACAGACACAATATTGCTTGTTAATGTGTACCGTGAGTAAAGGTCAGGACCCGGTTGCATAAAGCACCTTAAGTGTAATTTTCCCTTAAGTCTGCCCTTAAATATACCTTAAGTTTTACTGAAGTTATTCTCCTATTGTCTTTGGTAAAGAGAAATCAACCCTTGAGTATCAAACTTAAGTGAAAAACTTAAGGTGCTTTACGCTACCGGGCACAGTCTTCAAACGTGTGCAAGCGCAGTAACGTTTGATCATGTTGTTGCTTTTAGACAGTCTATACCTAAAGGATTAAAGATTGCAAAACTGCTATTTTAATTTTACTGGATTATAAATGAATTCCCACTTTTCCCTGTAAGTTCTCATGCTTTCAAACAGGTAACGTAAGAAACTATTTTGTGATATCTGTCATCTGTAACTTTGGACTGTTGTGTATTGGATGAGGGTTTTGTGTTTTGAAAACAATGTTAAAACTTAAAAGAAACTGGCAGAAGAGAGCAACAGAATCCATTCTGCGCTGTGTTAGCAAGCGAATAAACGCACATCTGCTCGTAAATTTAACCTCAGTTGTCAAGAGCAAATCTGGTTTTTATTTCCATCCCCTCATCGAAACAACCCAGCGGTGAAATGGGCCGCTTATTAAAATCATTTTCTGCAGTGTGGGAAGATATTTTGTGAAAAGTAGCCCATCCACCTGCAGAGTTGGCTTTTTTGGCAGTAGATGTGAAGTGAATGAATGGAGAATTAGCCCTTAGAGATGAGGGAGAGAGAGAATGTCTGACTTTGAGGCAGGTCTGTTTTCTGTGTGAATAAAAAGTATTGGTTTGATGGAGAGTCGAATATAAATCGGGTTGGCATGTCGACGTCACCAGTCAATTTTACATGATGTGTGCAGTCTTGTAACGTCACGGCTTATTAAAGAACGTTTGAGATGTCTTTTTTTTCAGTCACGTTTTTTTTACATTATTGTAATGCATTATTCAATGGCATAGTTTGTATGAAAGTGCTAAAGGGATTTATGCTAGTCAACATTTAAAGGAATAGTTCACTAGAAAGTAAATTCCCAAACAAATTTAACATTAAAATGCAAATTGTTTTCTTTCACACACTTTTTGTTTTGCTTCAGAAGACCTTTATGAACCCATTGGGAGTCATTTGGGTTTGTTTTAATAATAAACACGTGTGCTTTTTTGAGCTTCAGCATGTAAGACGACATATTTGAGAAGACATTTTAATACTACATTTAATGTTTGTGTATATCTGAGGAAAACAATGAAGGGATGGTTTGATGTTGAGTAAATTGAAATGTTTTCCTGTGAACTGATCAGGTCTGGCGTGTAATTTTTTGGAGGAGCTTTTGAAAGAAATGGAATATAATATACATAACTTTGTCTTCAGAGATGTTTAAAAACCTTTCTTAATTATGCAATATGTTTTTATTACCTCAGAATGAGCGATTTCTGTCTAGACACGCCACAAATCCCGTTAGGCCTACATGGAATTCACAATGTTGTTTCTACAGTAGCCCTTAATTCACGAACTGCTCCACAGAGCACATTTCGTAAATACGTTATCACCTTTGGAAATGTAGCGAAAACCTGACGACGTTTGTCCTGTCGAGTTACCCTAGTCCTTTGAAAGGAAGGAAGGAAGTTAACCGTTGGTTGTACTTCGCAACCTAACCACTAGATGTTGGTAAAATCTCCACATTGCTCCAATAAACATGTTGTTTGCAGTGCAGGGTGCGCTGTGGAGAACCCCAAAATTAAACTATAATGAAATGATAAAAAAGTGAACGTTGTGTAAATTCATAGCGGCTGCTAAACAAAACAAATCATAATCTGGGTCTGAAGCTGATTTGGTTGATGTATGATATTTGTCTAGTATAAACATCATAAACATCACAGTGTCTGTTTGTGGTTATGTTCACTTTGATCATGTGCTGATGATTGACGGTAAGTCTTTCACTTAAGATGTCTCAAAAAGCTGGCCTGTAATAGTTTTGTATGATTTTATCTCACCGCTTTTGGAAAGATGGGCCACAAGAAAGACCCGAGCACATTCCTGAAGTTAGTCTGTGGTCATTCTCGACCAGTCGTGAAACTGAAAAACACATTTGAAATGGATCTACTTGACTAAGAGCAGATGAGGAATAGAAACGGTTGAAATGATGGTAGCTTTGAAAAAGTTTTTCTTTAGGAAGCATTCATGTAGAAATATGTACCGAAGGGCTTTATTCCTGAGTTTTGGTGTATATGCATGATAAACCTCTCCCTCACTACCTTCTGTCTTTCTTTCTCATATTTCTTTTTTATCTCGCAGCGATTCAAGATAAAGACAATCACAGCAGTCATGCGTCAAACAAGGACCACAGCAAGGAGCTTCTGTCTTATGTGATAGACGGCGATCTTCTTCTACAGGTGACTGCATCGGGCACTTATTGTAATTAGTTCTTTTGTCCTAATTTTAAAGTTAAAGCCATCTAAATAGTTAATATTATCTATTTATAACTATCTTCATATAGCTCATTTTTTTGATAACAGAACTTCATTTGCCATCACAAACATTTCATCTTTATATTTGCATGCGTCACATCAAGCTGTTATTCATTCGTCCTCATGTCTCCTGTAGTCTCTGACTGGATTCGCTCTGGTCGTCAGTACAGATGGGATTATTTTCTATGCGTCGTCCAGTATCGTCGATTACCTTGGATTTCATCAGGTACCCTTTTCCTATTAAAGTGTAGTTCACCTTCAAAATCCAAATTCTTTCACTATTTACACCCCTCATTTCAAACTTTATGACTTCTGCAGAACACAAAGAAGATATTTTGAAAAATGTTGGTAACAGCACGGCACGGCCCCCCACTTCTATTGTAACCCATGTAAGTGAATGGGGGGGCTGATAATAACATTTCTCAAAATATCATCTTTTGTGTTCTGCAGAAGAAAGAAAGTCATACAGGTTTGAAATGACAAGAGGGCGTGTAAATAGAGAATTTCCATTTTGAAGGTGAACTACTCCTTTAAAAACACATGAGTGCTTGCTATCTTGTCCTCACATTTGGTTCAATATTTCATTGCACAGCTTTGTCATTACATAGTGCAGTGAATTGCAGATTAAATGTATTTCACAGGAATTCATGACTATTCTACAAGCTTGTTTATCCATATAAATTCCTATGATGTGAATCACAACCAATGGTACGATTAGAACTTATCAATAGAGAGGTGCCGCCTCTAAACCAAACATCACTGGATCATACAAAAACATTTAAATGAGAAGATTCGAAGTCATACAGCTACCATGCAAAATATTTACAAATTGCTATAATATTGTGTCGGACTAATTGATGTTCAGCAAATGTGTATGAGAAAGAGCTTCAATGAATTATACCTTTGAAGAAATATAAAAGAGAACACAACAAAATCGCTGCAATAAAACAAGAGAAGGATAAGAATAGTCAAAGTAGTACTTTTGGGTTATTTCAGCCACTGTTGGGTCAAAAATGGAAAAACCCAACTGTAGTGTTTTAAATTAACCTATGCTTGGTTGTTTCATTGTTGGGTGAAACATAATTTTACATACATTTTTTTGGGTTAACTTAACTCCACAATTGGGTTTATCGATTTCTTTTTCAAATCTTTCGTCCATTTATCAGCTGTTTTTATCTCCCCCCCCCCCCCACAATTAAGTCGCAGCACTGTCAGTCAAATTTAAACGCAAATCATGTGTGGTTATACAAGAAATTGCCATTTCCACTATGTGAGTGCAACCTCTTGTACTCAAAATAAAAAAATAGTTGATTTCATTCACATCTCGTTTTCTTTAGAAGGGTTTTATAGTCTTTAAATGTTTCCTTGGCAAGTGTTAAATGGTAAATCTCACGAAAACATTTCCAGAACACATTTTACCCTATGATCAGATGAGCAGAAAATCGCAACAATGAACCCTGTTTTAGACCTTTATGTGTTTGAGTTTTGTTTTATGCTTTTTGCATTAGCGTTGCAGTAGATTATATTTAACGTGTGCATAGATTACAGTACAAAATATGCAGTGAATGTGCATAACTGGTTTAAAATATGCTATGTGATATTTTCATGGCAATGAACATTTTTAGTCTTATTTTAATTGGTGGGTGAAATCGGACCCGGACGTTCCTGGCAGGTTGCGTGAGATTGAGTGTAAATTCCTCCCGTGTGCGGAGAATGTGATGGAATACTCACGCTTCTGCATGAGACATGAAAGGCTGGTGGAAAGCTTTGCATGTCCCAAGCTGGAAAATAAAAGGAAGGTTGAATATTTTCGGTTGGTCTATGAACACTGGGATTGGTGGCGTCAGATGGCATTTCAGACTTTTGTTTTTCATCAGCATCCGAGTCACATCTGTCCGCATGCAAGCAGCCGTGGTGTCACGCAACACATGAGACGGCCGCTGTACGATTCCGAGCGCTTTATTAACCGTAACTCCAGCAAATAAACAAGTATGAAGAAAAATAAGTCATTTTTTAACAAGAAGTCTCCTGAGGGAAAATTTGAAGTAATGTTTTAAATGAGGTTTAATGTAAAACTGAATAATACCATATAAAAGAGATGAAAAGCTTTCGATTCAATTGCAGATGATAGAGTGTACTTTCATAAACATTACCGGTCTTGTGAATGATTCATCTGCACAGCTCATTCCAAAGAAAAAATGTCTGTCATCTTTCATTAAAATGCAATAATCTTTCCTTCGGTCCTCCTATTTATAATTCTTCCCCTCCAATGACCTGAAGATTTGAAGCCACATTGTTCTTTTTAAATTGATAGTAAAATAAAATATCTGCAAGCAAATGAGAAAATTTAGCAAATTTAGAACTAACAACACATTGCCAAGCCATGTGTGTTTTTTTATTTATTTATTTACATCCCAAATGTTGACATAGGCACACAAGTCCATCACATTAGACATTTGAAAACCAAAAACTTTTCAACGCTTGTCTATATTTTGTAATAGTGTTATTTTGTCAGAAGTATATAATGATGTGAAGTGTGCATGTTTTAAAATAGCTGCTTTCATATGGTGTTCTTGTATCTAATCAAGTGACGTTCAGATATTTGAAGCAAAGCTCAGATTCATTCATCTGTGCGCGTGTCATTATAGCGGGCAAACAGAAAGCTCACAGTGGTGCGAGAGCAGAGGCACTTTTGAAGTAAACACTTTCTGCTTTTGTGTTGTTGTGCGTGACTCTCTTTGGCAGACAGACGTGATGCACCAGAACGTCTTTGATTATATCCATGTGGAGGAGCGGCAGGAGTTTTGGAGACAACTCCACTGGGCCATGAAGCCCAGCCGGTCGGACCCTCAAACCGCCCGAGACGAGGGTGTGTATAATTACCATTAACCCCATGTGACACAGTATTCACTGTTCCCGATGACATTCAGTTTACTTGCCTGAATATTTCAGTCCTTAATGTGCTATATTGTAAGGTGAAAAATGTCAGAGTACCTCAAAGGGTTCATTCATCCTAAATAAAAACAAAAATCTATAGTTTAAGTTTCTCAAAACCTCCTTCATTTGAGCTAAAAGCTCTTTAACGTGAAACAAAAGTAGATGTGACCATGTTTTATATAGGCTCTTAAATAGATGATGGAGAACAATCAAACCTGAATCAAAGAAAGGTTTTATATGAAAAATTTGAATGCAACACCTTATTAATCCGTCAAAATGACTTTTCGTTTAAATGAGTAATTTTCATCAGTCTCCTACATTTACTTTATACCAGATATTTCAGAGTATGAGTGAGGTTTTGAAGCAAAATGATCTGTGTATTGTATACTGTCTCTAGAGAGATCATATTCTTGACAGAGGTTGCTTTTAGAGGATTTTCCATCTGAACTCTTCATATAGTCCTTTGAAAATGTGCATCCCTATAAGATCTATAACAGCATTTTTGACTTCCTCTCGTGTGTTGTGGCAGATGAGAATGTTGCGATTGGTCATCTGTTCAGGCCTCAGGAGATTGATGGGGTTCTTCCGGACCTATCGCCCTTCCTCACACGGTGCTTTGTAGCAAGAGTACGCTGCCTGCTGGACAGCACCTCCGGCTTCCAGGTCAGTTGTGACATCATACGAACAACACATTAGACCAGAGTCCTTTTCCCAGCTTTTTGATTTAATGTACACAACTGCATAATCACGGTTTTGCGGAGCAAGTCAACCTTAACACAAAGCTATAGTAGTTGACCATTGCCAGTTGCAGTCCCCAGGTCTTCGAATAAGCTTTTAAACACCCTTTTGTGCACATATTATGACAACCTCAGTATCTTAAGGCAATATGTCATTGTGATTGAGTGTCATTGATCTGGCTTACGAATGTTTTACTCTTTCCTCCTGAAGAGCATGCAGTTTCACGGCAGATTAAAGTTCCTTCAGGGTCAGAAGAGAAAGACGGACACTGGAGCTTTGATGCCACCACAGCTGGCCCTGTTCTGTGTGGCTGTTCCTATCGTCCTGCCCTCTGTCACTGATCTCGGAGTCAAGAGTATGATGATGAAAAGCAAACACAGAACTTCTACCAGCAGGTCGCTCTCTCTCTGTCTCTGTCTATGTCTCTATGTTTGTATGTCTGTATGTTTGTTTAACTGTATGTTTGTATGTCTGTCTGTAGGTTTGTCTGTCTCTCTGTCTGTCTGTCTGTCCGTCTGTCTGTATGTCCGTCTGTCTGTCTCTCTGTTTGTCTTTCTCTCTGTCTGTCTGTCTCTGTCTCTGTCTCTGTCTCTGTCTCTGTCTCTGTCTCTGTCTCTGTCTCTGTCTCTGTCTCTCTCTCTCTCTCTCTCTCTCTCTCTGTCAGTCTTTCTCTCTCTCTCTCTCACTCTCTCTCCTTTTGTGAGCTCTTAAAGGGATACTCCACCCAAAAAATGAAACTTCTGTCATCTTTTACTCTCCCTGAAGTTGTTCCAAACCTTTATACATTTTGATAAATTTAAACTTTGTTCTGAAGAACACTCAGGAAGATATTGGGAAAAAGGTTCTTCTTATTATGAAGAATGCTGGTAAACCCTTTGAATTCAATCTTATGGACAATTCTCAATATATCTTCGTATGTGTTCCAAACAAGTTGCGATTGTCTGCTTTTCCATATTGTGACGTACATCTGAGAGAAATGGCTTCTGAAAAAAAAAAAAACTTAATGTCGCCCCCCTAATTGATTGATTCGTTGTTAGTACCCAGTGGACAGTCAGTAGGCTATAGTCCTTCTTTCTTTTTACGCCATTACATCACGAAGAAAAGAGTTGTTGTTTAGAGAGGGAGTGGAGCTTTGTTTTTTGATTAAAGATTACAACTGCGAATGAATTTCACAAATATAATGCACAGCTTTGTAGGAAAATTTATATTATAATTTTTAATTGTACAGTGACTTTAAAAATTCAATGCTGTGTACTGGGTACACAAACAAGCCTTGCCCAAAATTAGAGTTCAAGGGTCTGGGGTACCTCTGGATATTGTCATTTTAATCGATATCATTTTTGACTTTGCAGTGATAAGAGTGTGTCCCATGGCTCATCTGACAGCGAAGAGATGCTGCGTTTTAATTGGTCAAGCAGTTTCTGTCATGACAGTTCCAGGTCAGACCCGGGCAATAGGAGATACAGAGGAGAAGACTGTAAAACCCAAGAGCAGCCTCTCAACTTCTGTGTTTCCACTCTGGGCGGCTCTAGACATCAGGTTCTGGACGTTCCCTGGAACACCAACTATCCCGTCGCCTCGCGCACAGGGCCTGGCAGAATCTACAACCCCGGCGGCTTCTTCAAAAACGCCCATACTGGAAAATTACAAACTGGTTACAGTACAGACGCACACAGGCTCAGTGGTCACAATGGAGTGGAGAGTTATTATGTTGATGTAAAGGGTGAGAGAAGAAATAATATGCAGAATGAATGTTATAACAGCATGATTCTCCCTGCAACTGCAATTAAAACCGAACAAGATTCTGACTCTGAAAATGGGTGTAATGCATACGGCACACATTGGCGCCAAAGTATGATGTTCTCCGACTATCCACTGGTAAAAACCGAAGCTGAATGTCAAGACGGCTACAGCTCATGTCAAAGAGGTAAAGCTGTCACTAGCCCTCACTTCAACGGGCAACAAAAGCATCTCTACGCAGGAGTCGGCAAACCTCTTAAGTGTGTCCTGAACAAAAGTCTGAACTACAGTGACGCCTTGAGTGTCGGTCAGGATGGATATGCGTTTGTGGATCATAAGAGCTACATGCAGCAGGATGCGCGGATGAATTATGAGTTCAGGAGTCACGGTGTGTTACAAGCGATCAAACGGGAACCTCTCGACTCTCCGCCTTGGTCTGACAATTGTCGTGATTTTAATCAAGGGCACGTGCAAAGACGCATCACCCCAAACTGCACAGTGAACAATGTACTACACAAAGCAAACCCATATGTATACATGCAGTAAAAAGGCTGTTAAATTGAATGCAAATGCTCAGGGTTTCTGCTCCTTTGAGACGAAGGATAACAATAGACTTGAGTTTTTGAAATGAGTTTTCCATTTTGGGCACTAGTGATGTCATTGCAGACTTGTGAGTTCATGTTTATGTGGGACACTTTTATGGTTATTAGGAAATTATTTTTTACAGGGATGACCGATAGAGGTCACTAAAAGAAATAAAATTATTCTGAGAAATTACTCAATTTTAAGCAGTTAAAAATGTGTATGATTTTGGATTTAATCAGTTTTTGCATGAACAAGAATTTATTTGAACTCCTATCGCTTGGGCATTATTACTTTTTTGTCTATTTACGGTTGTATTTTTCATTTATATTTCTTTGATTGCTAACGGGTATGAATGATTTAGTTGATCTTTTATTAAAAAACATAGCTGTTGACCTCAGTCACTGTTTCTGTGTGTTTTCTAAAAAACAATATTCTTAAAATAGCTTAATCAAAAACTCTAATGCGAGTCTATATTTATCGATATTGACGGAATATTTATTATTAATATTATACCACAAATATTACAAAACAAAGACATTTTTAAAATGTTAATTTCTTTGCGATAAAACCTATACAACGCGCAAAGCAGGGTGCATAGTTGATGTTCTCGGAGCAGAAACGGTATCGTCAACTGATCGAGTGTGGGCGGCACCAGGAAGACGCAGCTGATATGTCAGTAAGTCAACAGAATAAGCTCGTCTGAGAAGAAAACCTCAATGAACAGATATTATAATATTTTATTATCGCTCAATTCTTTAAATAAACACTGCTTCCGGGTAAGTAACTTCACTTACTTTCCAGCTTCTAAGGATTTGCTCGCTGAAATAGCAAATTTCCAACGCTAACGTAGCTAGCAGACTAGCAACTGTCACTTGGGGCCTTGCAGCAGATAAACAAATATTAAGCGCAATGTGTTTCCATTGATTCCATGAATTGTTCAGCTAGATCGAGGCAATTTATGTGTTATGATTGATCAACCGTTTCTGTTGGCTTGGTTCTGCATGTTTAAAGGCCTCACTAGCCACACATATTCCCTAAACACACAGATTAAAACAACCATCCAAATAAACAACTGTGAAAATGCACTTCACACATTTAACGTGATGTTGTTTTTCTAGCTTGATTCTCTCGTGTTGGTATATGTTTCGGGTCTTTTCTCATAAAATCCCGGACTTTTTATCAGTGTTTGGGTTCTTTTACATCCAATACTCCTGCTGTTATATTTTTTTTCTAACTCCAGAATTTTAACTGGTGTTTGGATCGTTTCAGTTCCTTTAACCCTGCACCTCGAGACTGGTTACCATGGAGGAGACGAACAGGGAGGCTGTTGCCACGGCTGTGCAGAGGGTCGCAGGGATGCTACAGCGGTCCGACCAACTGGACAAAGTGGAGCAGTACAGACGCAGAGAGGCACGCAAGAAAGCTTCCGTAGAGGCGAGATTGAAGGTGACACTATTTTCATTTTTCCTTCTGTTAATTCCACGAATGATGTTACCAATTACTAAAGCAAAGCTTCCTCTTTACTTCACCAGGCAGCAATTCAGTCCCAGTTGGATGGAGTACGAACAGGCCTCACACAGCTCCACAATGCGCTGTGTGATGTGAAGGACATCCAGAATTCGCTGGCAGATGTCAGTAAAGACTGGAGGCAGAGCATAAACACTATCGAGAGTCTGAAGGACGTGAAGGATGCAGTGGTCCAGCACAGTCAGCTGGCATCAGCTGTGGAGAATCTTAAAAACATTTTCTCAGGTAACGCAAAAACACCCATGTTGATAATTAATATATAACAAACACATTTTTTTTTAAACGCGTCAGTAATTCACTTGCATTTTGTCCCGCACAGTCCCTGAAATTGTACAAGAGACTCAAGCTTTGATCGAACAGGGCGAGCTGCTTCAAGCTCACCGCAAGTTAATGGACCTGGAGTGTTCCCGCGATGACCTCATGTACGAGCAGTACAGAATGGACAGCAAGAACGTCCACGACATGAACCTAATTCGCGGCTATTTCGGCGATGTTCAGGGCCTTTCAGATGAGCTTTCCAAACAACTGTGGATGGTTGTCCAGCGCGCCATGGTCACCGTACGTAGTGACCCAACCTTGCTTGTGTCTGTGATTCGAATCATTGAGCGCGAAGAAAAGATCGACCGCAAAATGCTGGACCGCAAAAAGCAGACGGGGTTCATCCCGCCCGGTAGACCTAAATGCTGGAAAAAACGTATGGACGAAGTCTTAGAAGGCACCGTGAGTGCCCGCATCGAGGGCACGCAAAGTGAGACGCGAGAATCTGACAAAATGTGGCTGGTGAGGTTACTGGAGATCACCAGGAAGTATGTGTTAGATGACCTGACCGTGGTGAAGAACATGATGGTGCAGTGCTTCCCTCCACACTACAACACGTTTCAAGTGTACTTCGATCTGTATCATAAATCGGTGTCTGCGCGGCTTCAGGAGCTGGCGGCAGAAGATCTGGAGGCCAATGAGATTGTATCGCTTCTCACATGGGTTCTCAACACATATAAAAGGTAACATGGTGTGGTTATTCTCATTGAATTAAAGAGCCATCACTTCCATCGAGTGATAGGACTTTGTTCAGGAAATCTGATGGCGTGTGTTTCCTCATTCTTTCCCTGGCAGTGTGGAGATGTTGGGAAACCCTGATCTTCAGCCCGAGTGTGACGTGAGGCAGTTGGAGCTGCTGTTACCTGAACAAGTTGTGAATGATTTACTGGGCAAATACCTCAAGACATTTACTGTGAGTCCCTTATTTTCAATAAAATATTTTTTATTTTAAGTTATATATTTGGTTTAAGCATTAAGACCTTCTGTGTTGGACATGGCTAGTTTAAGTTTCAAGGTTGGGAGCCATTTCGGTCGACACATCTTTGTTGTTTTCCAGTCAAACATCACAGGCTGGCTGCGGAAAGCTCTGGAAACGGATAAGAAGGACTGGCAGAAGGAGACGGAGCCTGAGGCAGACCAGGACGGCTACTATCAGACCACATTACCGGCCATCGTCTTCCAGGTGCAACAACATCTTGAAAATCTTGAGTTCTGCTTGAAATACAATTTGAGGGCATTTGTTAAAGCTGAGGAGTAAAAGCAGGAGTGAATGTGAACTCTATGTAGTGACGTGAGTTATACAAATGCTTTTCTGTATTATCTTAGATGTTTGAGCAGAACCTTCAAGTAGCAGCTCAGATCAACGAGATGTTTAAAGAGGAGGTGCTGAAAGTCTGTCTACAGCAGATGAAGTTATTCCTAGGAAGGTACTGTGATCTTGAGCTTGCCATGTGTTTTGAACACTTATTATTATATTTATTAAAGATGGACGTTTAGTAATAGACACTCTGTCTGTCACCTTGACACAGGTACCGAGAGGAGGCAATAGGTTATAAAGAGGAACATCTGAAGGATCGGCAAATGCCGCAGTGCTACGTTCAGTACATGATCGCCATCATCAACAACTGTCAAACGTTTAAGTGAGTGTCTCATACAGAAATTATTTACACAAAAGTAATTATTCTGTTAATCTCTTATTAACTGTATACCATCATGTCACTACAGGTCCAAATTACCTTTTTATTTCTGTTGAACATCAAAAGAAAAATGTTCAGTATGGATCAACTCACTGTTTGATACACAATACTGGGTTCAAAATACGATAGTATAACCATTTTTTGAACACATTTTTAAAAAGTCAGTAGTTCAATTAACATTTAATTCAGACCGGCTTTGGTGACGTGTTTGACAACAGAACTGACAACATTCAAGGTTTAATTTAAAGTTTTGTGTGTTAATGAATAAAAATGTTTGTAAAGCCGCCAAGTCTTGTTTGAGGCAGCTGAGGGATGCTGGACGGTGCTTTGTTTCAGTACGTGCACGCTTGACTTGCTTGAAATAGAATGTCCACACAAGTTGGTAGAATGCTTTATTTTACTGTTACTAATCTTCATTTTGGTGCAAGCAAGATCCATACAACAGTCAATAAATCCACCAGTCTTTCACATTTCCAAAGACTTACTTTAAGTGGTACAAAAGCCTAGCATAGCGGTCAAAAAACTGTGTTCACATCCCCCCCAGCAACACCTATCACCTGAGGGAAGATTCCCACCTATATGGTGCTCTCAATCACACAATGATGACCCCTACTGGACACACCATAAACATTAAAATAGCTAAATGACTCTTACAAATGTAATGGGTCTCTCACAGAGAAGTGTAACTGAATTTGAACTTAAAATTTAGGAGGAAATTCATTTATAGAAAAAACATAAATGTTTTGCTTGTGCTCCTAAAATTTTCAGCCAGGGGCTATAATGGTCCTAGTAAAAAAAGTTAGTCTGGAGCCCTGCATTGATTCTGATCCCAAGTACTGAATGCATTTTCTGATTAAATGAATCCTCAAACGCATAAATGTATTGTAACATTCCCTCAAACATCTTTGTTTTCAGAGAGTCTATTAATAGCCTGAAAAGGAAGTATTCTCAATCGACTGAACTCACGCAAAATGACGCTGCCATTGACAAACTCCTGAATGAGGTGGCTAAGGATGGCTGTCAGTTCCTGCTGGATGAGGTCTTCCTGGATCTCGAGGTACACACGCTCGTGTCCTATACTGATGGGTGATACAAATTAAGCATGTCGAGTTAAAAATGGACCGTTTTGTTCTCTTGACAGCGTCACCTGACCGAGCTCTTGACCCGGAAGTGGTTGACCGGCTCTCATGCTGTGGACACCATCTGTGTGACCGTAGAAGACTACTTCAATGACTTTGCCAAAATCAAGAAGCCTTATAATGAGGTATGCATACTAGGTTTGTTGCGATCGTCGGTGTCACCGGTGATACACAGTCTCCACCCGCCTTTTACATTACTTGTTCACCGCAGCACCAACCCCATCGTCATTTTTATAGTAATAAACCACTTCGTTTATTTAAAGACCAGACTGCGCATCTGAAGTGTTACAGCAAAAATCAGCAACAGGAGTTAGATTTTATTCATCAGCTGAGGAGAGTGAAGTGCTGACTCACAAGACGATGGCGGATGCTTTTCTGGAAAAAGAACATGTAGTAGAATATGTAAGCACTGTTATCAAGAGCCGGATAAGTTTAAAGTTTCCATTTATTTAACTTAAAAGTTTTTTGTTTCGTATTCCTTACTTATTCGTTTCCTTTTTATTTATGTAAAATATTTATTTATTTTACATAAACGTTTTAAGTTTGGTATTCCCTTATTATCAGTTTCTTATTTATTTATTTAACATAAAGGTTTCTCGTTTCATATTCCTTTCTTATTCTCTTCCTATTTATTTTATAAATATAAATGTATATGTGTTTAACGTTTCGTATTTTCTTCTTATTAGTTTCTTATTTATTAGTTTCACCATGTGTGCTGGGATTACTTGTTTTGTTAATACAGGCAACTTTTGTAATGTGAATGTTTTTTTTTTTTTTGTTGCTTGATATGTGCTGTCATTCTTTTTTTTGTAAGGTCTGTGTTTAATATAAGTAAATATCATTGTATGTTTTTATAGTTTTGTGTGTTTTTATCAAGAAAGATATTGAACCCACCATTAATTCAAGTAATTGCCGTTCCCGATTTGCCGCTATTTAAGTAAAATGCATCATACACTGGGCTTCATCTTCGACCACCCTACAGCCAACCCCCGGTGTCACCAGTAAACCCTCTGTTTTTACATGTTAATTAATCGGTGGGAAAATCTCACAATCGCAACATCCCTAATGTATACTCAAAATCTGTTTTGGGATTTAAGCATATTTCTTTTAATGATGTTTTTGTTTGTAATATATCTAGGGTAGAAAATAATATAATAACTCGCTGAATAATATGATGATGCCTCAAGTTTGTGAGGCATAAGTATGTCGCGTGTGTGTGAATTAGGAAATGACTAGCAAGGCTCATCGGCGGGTGGTGGTGGAGTATCTGAAAGCCATAATGCAGAAGCGTATCGCATTTAAAAACGCCGAAGAGAGGAAGGAGGGTGCCGACAGGATGATTAAGGAAGCGGACCAGTTCAAAACTCTTTTCAGGAAGCTTTCCGCTGTGAGTCTCAGCACACCTCACAGAGCATTGGTAGCTTGTTAAAGAGTTGATGTTTGAAAGCGTGTTTGTGTGTCCAGGGAGGGGAAACAGACCGGCTTTGTGATTCCATCACTACGATCGCAGAGGTCTTCAAACTGACGGACCCAGCGCTGCTTTACCTGGAGGTGTCAACCCTGGTGTCCAAATATCCTGATATCAGGTAAGATTTCAGATAAAAACATATATTAGAAACATGGTGAAGAAATCACATATATCGGCGGGTGGTGGTGGAGTATCACTTATATCACTTATATTTCAACTACATTTCGTTACACTGTACTTGTATATGTGTAATGACAATAAAGTTTAAAGTTGAATCTAAATATTTAGAGACTTTAATTAGACAAATATGTATGAATGTCATTGCATTGGATAACAAAATATAAAAATATATATAAGACATGAAAAAGACATGTATTAGAATTTAAAATATACAGATAATACACATTTTCAAAAGGAAAGTGAAATGTTTATGTGATAAAGTGGTTATTCATATAAATGCATCACATTTTGAAACAATTTTCTCTCTGTCTTTCTCTCTTTAGAGAGGAGCACATTATGGCCTTATTGGCCGTCCGTGGTGATGCCAGTCGGGAGATGAGGCAGATGATCATAGAAACTCTGAATCAAAACAAACCATCCGCTTCCTCTAGTTTTCAGCCAGTCTTCAGAGACATCACCGTGCCAACCATGACCATGACAGCCATGACCTCCATGAATGTACCTAAACTCCTAAAATAATCTGACCTCTCACATGCAGAACATTTATCATGCCATTAACAGACAACACAGGGGAGCATTGCTTCCCATGATGCACTTTGAAAGAAAGAAATGAGTTGTGCAAACATCTCGGCGCTGATACGGCTTTTCCTTTTGATGTGTGTAGAACATGTAGACAGCCACATTGATTTATGATGACTTTATGTACAGAAATATGTTCAAGCATCTAGCAGGGATTTTCTAAGTTATAACAGGGATTTCGAGCTTTCCTTTCTGTTTGTTCTGAAATGGCTGTCGGGTTAATTAAAGGGTTAGACAATTACTTTCGCTTCTTCACCTTTTGAGTCGTTCCAAATCTGTTTAACTTGATAAATCACCAAACAGCATCGTAAAATCAGTTCATACTTACAGAGGTGGGTTTCTCTCTGCGATGTCACAAATAATGGAAAAAATTCACTCTGGCCATTGTGATAATGACTGGAGCGATGTGGTTTCTTTAAGAATCATCCAACTCAAAAGTAAGAATTTGCATTCTTAAATACAATAATGCATAATTTTGTGTTCTCTTTCAGTTTGTAGTTTGTTTGTGATTTTGCTAACTGAAGCTGTCGATGTGAAATACAGTTTCTTTTCAATACATTTCTGACGTTCAATGCGGCTAATGCATTAGCAGAAACAGACAAAACAAATACATTTCAAGAGACTGTAAACAAATAGGCTTTCTACTATAACTGTAATAAAAATAAAATATTGTGAATCCGGTCTTAATCTTGTCATTCTGTCCTCTTCCTCTCTGCCCTCTCCAGTATTTCTTGCTTAAAATCAGCCTCCTTTTTTGTCCAAACCTAAAAAGTCATCATAAAGACTTTTTTAATAAGCTAGGGTTTTGAAGCAAAAAAGTGAGTAAGTGTTCAACACATGAGCACCTGCTGTTGTTAAATGTCAGTCTTTCCTAATGAAACACAAGTTGTGAGTCACACGTGTAATGTAGTTTTTATTTTAAACCGATTATGTGCTTGAAAAACAATGGATAGGGGGTCATTTTTTTTAATACACTCGATTTAGCCATTAAGTGTCCTAAATTCGAAAATTTATTTAAAATGTCGTTTTTTGGTGCGGTTCTTTAAAAGCGTCATTGGTGTCTCTTTGGTTTGTGTCAGCATGAAGGATTTTTATTCGTCAAAAACAAGTTTATCATTAAGAACCATACAGTATCTCACAGAAATGAGTACACCACTCACATTTTAGTACATATTTTATATCTTTTCATGTGACAGCACTGGAGAAATGACACTTTGCTACAATGTAAAGTAGTCGGTGTACAGCTTGTACAACAGTGTAAATTTGCTGTCCCCTCAAAATAACTAAACACACAGGCATTATTGTCTAAACCACTGGAAACAAAAGTGAGTACACCCCTAAGTGAAAATGTCCAAATTGGGCCCAAAGTGTAAATATTTAGCATGTCCTCAACTATTTTCCAGCACTGCATTAACCCCCTTGGGCATGGAGTTCACCAGAGCTTCACTGGTTGCCACTCAAGTCCTCTTCCACAACGACATCACGGAGCTGCTGGATGTTAGAGACCTTGCGCTCCTCCACCTTACGTTTGAGGATGGCCCACAGATGCTTAATAGGGTTAAGCTTTGGAGACATGTTTGGCCAGTCCATCACCTTCACCTTCAGGTTCTTTCGGGGCTATTATCATGTTGGAAAACTGCCCTGCCGCACAGTCTCCGAAGGGAGGGATCTTGCTCTGCTTCAGTATGTCAAAGTACATGTTGGCATTCATGGTTCCCTCAATGAACTCTAGCTCCCCAATGCTGACAGCACTCCTGCAGCCCCAGACCATGACACTCCCACCTCCATGCTTGACTGTAGGCAAGACGCAGTCGTCTTTGTACTCCTCACCTCGTTGCCGCCACACACCATCTGAACCAAATAAGTTATCTTATTCTCATCAGACCACAGGACGTGGTTCCAGTAATCCATGTCCATAGTCTGCTTGTCTTCAGCAAACTGCTTGCGGGGCTTTCTTGTGCATCATCTTTAGAAGAGCGTTCCTTCTGGGACAACAGCCATGCAGACCAAACTAAACTAAACTAAACCAAAGACAACCTCTGGATATGATCCTGAGCAGGTGCACTCAACTTCTTTGGTCGACCATGGGGAGGCCTGTTCTGAGTGGAACCTGTCCTGTTAAACCGCTGTATGGTCTTGGCCACCGTGCTACAGCTCAGTTTCAGATTCTTGTCAATCTTCTATAGCCTAGGCCATCTTTATGTAGAGCAACAATTCTTTTTTGGATCCTCAGAGACTTCTTTGCCATGTTGAACTTCTATTGACCAGTATGAGAGCAACACCAGATGTGATACACCTGCTCCCCATTCACACCTGACACCCTGTAACACTAACGTATCACATGACACCGGTGAGGGGAAAAATGGCTATTTAGGCTAAAAAGTGTCATTTCTTCAGTGTTGTCACATGAAAAGATATAACCACATATTAACAAAAATGTGAGAGGAGTACTCACTTCTGTGTGATATTGTACACACATACAGTCTTAAGGCCATTCCACATGGAGTCCAAAATTTCTGTAAGTTAAAACTACCTCCTGTTGTGTCAATCACATTTACACACTGCCTCCGATCTTTTGTCTGTCATGAACAGCAGGCATTTTGAGAGGCGTTATGACAATTCAGAGACACGTACAAATGAGTGTCAAATACTAACATTTAGGACTGTATGTGCAAAGACCTATAACACTTTTTGACTCTTTTTTTTTTGGAGTCAGTGACTCCCTCTGTTGGTACTTTGATATAATTGTATAAATGTTTTTATAGTATACATGAATCATTTGTAATAAATTAAAAATAAAAAAGACTATGAAAACATGTAATATTTGAAAAGCACTACTATTTTCTTTTTAATTTTATTTCTCTGGCAACAAGTATGATATTTTTCCTCTAGTTCTTGTGAAATACTAATGAAAACCTGTGTTTCAAGTGTTTCCTGAGGATTTGGTCATTTTATACTAGTGCTGGACATAAACAGACCAAAAGTCTGTTTCTGTAACAAACCATGTGCACTACAGTGATTTGTGATGTGAAAAATAGATGAATATATGCTTTGGATATAGACGAGTCATTTCAGATATAGGCAGACATGTCAGCATTTTTTTAACAAAGGATATAACAATAGATCGTTTATAGCAGGTGTGTCAAGAGTCTACCTCCAAAACTGCTTCAACGTGTACTGCAATCCTAAATATCTTCATGAGGCTTTCTGGCGTGTATGAAGATGATGTCCCTTTAGGAGCCAAACTTTACACCCTATGAGTCATCCAGGGGGGAATGACCTCAAAGACAAGTTTCAGGCCCTGATAACACTATGCATAATTGAACCATATGACAAGAAAAAAAAAAACAGTGCCAAATGGGTGTTTTGTATTTATTGCTAATATCTGGACACAAATGATCAATTCGGCAGAAAATGCAAACGTGATCAGATTAATTTCACCTCTCGGTACAGATGAATCAACATTTACACAGGAAATACAGTAAACGTAAACTCGGAGGCAAATATCAAACCTCGTTCATATACAGTACAGCTTCATATATCTATAAAAAGTGTAACAAATAAAGTCTACAGGTTTTTGGGTTCAGCCTTGAGTAGGATGACTCCCTCCAGAGTCCGTTTACAGATAGGTACCCATTTTAACCAAATGAAGCACATCTAAAAACCTGCAACATACTATTGTTTCCCATCACAGGTCATGTTCCTCATAGTAAATGTGCTTTAAAAGAAGCCTGGACACCCATGTTGAAGGTCGAAGACCCTTCATCAAATTGAAAATAGCAAAATAAAATACTCTCGATACAAACATGCCAAATCTCCATATATAAAAAGGGATGCTTTGGCTATTTCAATAAGATGTCCGGAATCATAACTTTGCTTTTAAATATTTACTTTAACACAGAATTAAGACTTTGCACAATTATTTTCAACACGCACACGAGTGTTCGCATGGCAATAGGCACGAATGTCAAACTCTTTGCCATTTAGCAAAAAACTACTTTGAACACACAAGCAAGTAATCCTAAACGCTTAGAGTTGTCCTATAATGGCCATCACGTTAAATCCAGACACAAACTTAACCTTCCTTTAAAAAAAGTATTTTTCGGTTAAAGAGCGTTTCATGACAAAATCTATTTGCATTTTTTCTGACAGTGCTTCAGGCTTAGAATGAACATGTGTGAGGGATATTATCTGAACCAAAACACTTCACAAAGCACGGAGTCCAGACACAGGAGGATATTTAAGGCTAAAGCTGCAGGATAAAACTCTTGTGCCCTCTAGTGGTCTGAGCACGTGAATGAGAGGCAGTACTGCAAGTCTGGCTCTTTCAGTGCATTTCAAATATCTCACTCACATTAATAAGAGAAAAAAAACGTAGTGCGACGTGTTCAAATGAGAAAAAAAGAGCAAACCAGCAGCGTATAACTTCTGCCAGAGCATCGTTTTAAGCTATATCAGCAGAGACAAAGCTTATCTTTCATAACAAAATAAGAACTTACAAAACATCAGTTTTTAACAGTATTTTCTCTTTTCTCTCGCACAACTGCTCAAACATGTATAAAAGGCAATAAAGGTTCACCCCTCAAAAAAAAAAATACTGCACTGACTCAAGTTTCATTTTACCCTTAGCTTTCTATAAAAATCATCCGAGAACAATAAAGTGTTTTTCAGAACCTAAAACAAATTAACTGTCATCTATAACATTAAGCTATGATAGCGTGTAAGAGAAACTCTGTCAACTGTAAACACTGTCAACTCGTCTTTCTAGCAGTGTGAAAATATTCCCTTCCTCTCGGCTCTCTGTGCGTTGGCTCTTTCATTTTTTTCTTAAAGTAAACCCTTTTGGCAAGGATAGTAATACAAACATAACAGTCTGTCTAAAGCATCATGAGAAACGTGGCTGACAGGCTTTGGTCCTCTATGTGCTGTCAATCATTTTTGTCTAAGGAATCTGAGGAGTGTTGGCCAACGTACTTTAGCCGGAAACCACCTGAAACACAAACACACACAGGCTGATGTCAGTACGTACATTACGGAGTCTTATTTCGACTCGTAACAGAATTGTCGAGCTGTATGCTCGCGACGCTTTGTCAAGCACTCATGCTTGTGTTGGCTTACTTAGGTTGAGTATATTTTTGGCCTAAAACATCACCACCACCATCATCTCCTGGTCCTGATGTTACCTGTCATACCCGCATCAGTGGACGGCTGCTTGCAGTCCTGGGCGTAATGGCCGCTCATTCCGCAGTTATAGCACGACACGTTGGCCGTCTTCTTCACGTTGGTTCCACCCGACATCAAGCCCACCGGTGGAAACATGGGTTGGGGTTGGTAGAAGCGTCGAAAAGCGGGCATTTGGGGCAAGCTGTAACCCGCCTGCGAGGCCAACATGTGGTCCGAGGTGGCGTGAAGAAATGCTGCAGGAGGACCCGTGTGAGCGTAGAAGGGCAGAGGCGTCCCGTTATTCTGATGGGCCTGGGCGGGGAAACTAGAAGGCGTGAGGTGGAAGAACTGAGGAGGCGGACCAAACATTTGACGAGCAGGTTGGGGAGGCAGGAAGTAGCTGAGAGACTGGTGGGCGACGTTGCCGCCGCAACTACCGCGGCAGCCGCATGTGTTGCATCCCCCCAGCTGGTGTTGTTGTTGTGTTGCGCCGGCCTGCGTCTGTGGCGTGACCGGCGGGTTCGAGCTGTTGATGTAGGACACCGAATCGCTCTGAGCGGTGCTGTGCGTGACAGCGGGGGGCGGCATGGGCCCGGGCCCCGGGGTGTGTGTGGGTACGGTCGTGGAGCAAGGTCCTGGGATTTGGCAGGAGGAACTTGCCCTTGAAGAAGTGCTGGACAGCGTAGGGGCCTTTGTGTTAGTTTTGATGGGATTGTTGGCAGTGGCATGTTGCAGAGAACACCCGGCGCCCGAGAGGATGCTGAACGCCCCCAGCTGTGGTTGCTGTTGTGGGTGAGTGCTGGCAGACGATGTTCCAGGTTCTCGTTGCAGCGGGATGGTTATGGTGATCTTGCCCCCGTTGGTGTCCCTCTGGGTGGGGTTGTACTGGAGGGCATACGGTAGGCAAGTCAGATCTAACTCGACAACTGAAGGCGGCTGCAGAACGTTCTGAGGCTCGGGGACTAATGGATTCACCATGGCGACCGCTTTCCCGCCAATGCCTTTGGCAGGGTGAGTTTTCTCAGGTTCCTGAGCCGAGTTATCGGACTGGCTCTCCGTGTCTGTTGAGAGACGGCTTAACATCATTAGGATTCATTTCATATCGCTAGCAACTGACAGCTTTTTTTATTAGCAGTAAACACACCTTGGTCCTCCAGGCTCTTGTGGTGAACTGGACTGGATGGCACGGAGTTAGAGCTCTCGGAGGACGTGTCTCCATATCTGACCCTTCCTGCATCTGTCAACAAGACAAAGGGTAACAGTATTTAAGCTCAGGTTTAGACAGATACACACACAAAAGCTGTGCATTTTATTCTGGTTCACACACCTTTACAAGCCGTCTGGTTGCTCATCAGTGTTGCGGAAGGTTTCAGAATCCCAGCAGAAGTCTTTGTGCTGGTGACCCTTCGACCCCTCTCCCTGACAACAGACCACTGTATTTTAAAAGCCATTGCTTTGCAGGGTTTTTAAAGAGACCGTTCACACAAAAATGAAAAATAATGCCAACATTCACTCACTTGTTGAACTTGCTGT
Source organism: Triplophysa tibetana (assembly GCA_008369825.1). NCBI lineage: Eukaryota > Metazoa > Chordata > Actinopteri > Cypriniformes > Nemacheilidae > Triplophysa > Triplophysa tibetana. Next base: position 6,895,739 of record CM017899.1, read on the forward strand.
TCCAAACTTGTGTGACTTTATTTTTTCTGTGGAACACCAAAGGAGACGTTAGGCAGCCTCAGTCACCATTCACTAATATATAAAAAATTAAAGTGAATGGTGACTGACGTCTAACATTTTCCTTTGAGTTCCACGGAAAGACGATCCATTTAATGCTCCATCATAATAACACAGAAGCGTAAATATTTGTACTACAGGAGTAATGCAGTGCTGGAAAATTTTTGCTGATGGTTATCACTATATTGGGAGCACTTAATATTTCAGTCCCGTTTCCCATGTACATACTGAGCAAATCTAATAACTAGGTCCTAGCCCTGAACCTACCCCTACACCTAAACGTTTGCCAGTACGTGTACACTGTAAGTACACGTACTGTAAAATAAAGTGCAACCATAATATTATTTATATTTTAATCTATACTGTGTTTTTCCAATCTTCTAATTCTACTTAGACCGTTGCCAATCATCTCTTAAGGTCAATATTGTCTCTTAAAAATGTAAAGGGGTCATATGACAGGGCTAAAACAAATATTATAGTTTGTTTTAGATGTAATGCAATGTGTACAAATGATGTAAGGTTCAAAAAGGCTGTATTTTCCACATACTGTGCTTGTTTGTATCTCATATTAGCTCCGCCTCTCTGAAACGCACAGATTTTTAACAAAGGTCATGGCTCAAGGTGTTCTATGATTGGCCAGTTAACCAGTGCGTAGTGATTGGTGGAATACTGCAAGAGTGTGAAGGAAATGTAACCCCTCTTACCATATTTGTAACATCAGGTTCAAAGCAATTGTACTGACAGGTACGCCCACATTACTTGCATGTAGATTTGGGTGGTCTTAGTCAAATCACACCACGAACTGACAAAAATTTGTGGGGGTGTGGTTACACGGGTTGTTTCAGGCAGATCTGGGTGAGCATTCGCTTTAAGATAGAATGCATCTTCTGTTCCCACATTTTTTTTTTGCAATTTTATGTGTCTAATACATGCATGGGCAACCAAGGACAAAAAAAGAAGAAAACCGAAAGCACCCTCAACCTCGCCCAACGCCAATCCCCCCCAAAAATAATGTTACATGATTAAAAACAGGACACTGTCTGCCAAAAATAGATATTTTTCATTTAGCAACCCAAAAACAAACTATTATAACTTCCCAATCCGTCTGCCAATTTTGGAAATATCAGTTCAAATCTATATTAGCTGTACAGTCACCTTAACAGTTTTAAACAAAATAGGTTAAAGGTTTGTGCAAATATCTTCTGCAAATGTCAAATAAGATGGCATTTACAAATGGCCCTTGAGTAGTTTATACTAGGCCTATTTTAAATTTGATTGTGATCAGCAATAATTCCTTAAACAATAATTGAACACAATTAAAGAATATTCTGGCCTCAACAGACTTCCATACACAGCCACTAGAGGCGCATCTACATCATTCATTCAGCGTTTATCAGAATTAATCGGCAAGTTTTGAAAACGATGCATGTTGTGGTTTAAGTTCATTTGAATGTATGCTTTCAGTAGCTTTTCAACGCGTTTATTCTACAGTGACTAGATCGGCCATTTGTATAGTTGCCATCTGTATAGTTTCAAGCCATCAAATCACGGAATGGCCTATTTAAGTCTCTGTATATAGATAATGTTTTAACCCCCAATCCCCCCACAAATTAATATAAATCGAATTTATACAATTTACGAGGGTGATCCCAGCGAGGTAAAAAAATATGGTAATATCACATCCCTGATAACACACCAAAGACACAGAAAAACACACATTAGCGCCATATGACCCCTTTAACATACTTATTGAATATAGAGCAATAAACAAACATCAGTTTATCAACATATAGTATCATCTCAGTATTAAGGGATGTAAACTAAAGATGTTTTAAAACAACCTTGAAACAATATTTCCTAGAAGTAGCCAGACAAAATTTGCTGTCAACGATCATTTCATCTCATCTCTTGGAACGCAATAAGAACACTCCAATCCTTAAATATCTTTGTCAGCATTTCAACTTGCTCCCAAACAGAAATAGACTAAACACACAGAGATCAACTTCATGAAAGTGTGTGCGCTCGTACCTTTTGCCAGCAGATCTTCCTTTGCTCTTCTGTCCGGCCGTGAGGATTCTCCTGTCATTTGTGCAGCCCTAGTAAAGACAGACATAAAGCACTCGAGTCCTTTTCATGATGCATAAACACCTCAAATCTTTTTGAGATTCAGGATCTCACCTGTTCACATTCTGTGCCTTTAATCCAAACCATCTCTCCGTTCTGCTCACAGTTTCCTCTTCTCTGGCATTCTGAATGTGGATTACTGCAGGGAGACAAAGACATTTCCATCACTGATTCTTACAGGAGGACAGAGAGGGTGAGGTTGTGTGTAATGAAGCTGTACCTCAGGCCTCCAGCTCTGACGCTGTAACCCTCAACATCTGCAAGAGAGGAATGGCACGATAAGTGTATAGAAGTCAGTAGAGCAGATGTATTTTTAGAGCAGATCTAACAAGCACAGCTGTCTCACCCTCTTCAAGGCTGGAGGTCTCCGAGCAGTCCTCAGAGAAACCACGTGCAGGCGGATGGATTCTGGATACAGGTGCTCTGGTACCTGCAGAGAGAGCAGACGGGCAGGTGTGACATGGGCCGGCAGCGTGGAGCAACCATGAGAAGCGGATACACAAATAATTCGGCCTGGAAAGTATCCGTGTAGTTATCTGGGGAAAATATAATTCTTTACCCGTCCTTGTCCCCGATTGGCTTTCTTTGTTTTAGAGACTTCAATTATGTTTTGGAGTGTTTAACAATGGATGCTCATGCTTTTAATTTAAAAAAATGCTTTATGTTTCACATATTTCAAGTCTATAGTTCATCGCTGTCCCTCTTCTCACTAAATGACTGGATTTCTTACTGTCTACATAAAGTCCCTCCTCCCGAAATGCTCTGATTGGTAAAGCTGACCAGGTCTTTCGTGATTGGCTTCCGCTTCTCAGGCTGTTGTAAATGGTCGGTGCATCTCTCAAGTGTATTCATAAACTTTGGCTTTTAGCAATAAACAGTAACAATGGCGTCAACTTCACTTTATCAGTTAAAAACATCAGGGTCCATCGAAAGTTCAGCCGTTCTCTGTAGTCTTCGGTTCATTAAAGAGTCATCTTTAATGAACCGAAGAGAGCACACGTTACTCCTCTACTCATTAAGCTACATTGGCTCCCTATAGTCGCTCGCATCAAATTCAAGACTCTGCTCCTGGCCTACAAGACCACCACTGGTTTGGCACCACCTTATCTTCACTCACTAATGCAGACATATGTACCCGCCAGATCCCTACGCTCTGCAAACGAACGGCGTCTTGTGGTGCCATCCCATAAAGGTAGAAAATCTCTCTCGCGCACCTTCTCCGGATCTGTTCCACCTATGTGGAATGATCTGCCTGCTGCTACAAGATCTGCAGATTCTGTAGCCATCTTTAAGAAACGCCTGAAAACCCATCTCTTCCGCCAACATCTGACTGATCTGTTCTGACTCAAGTTTCTTCTCTACTCGTTTCTTCTCTACTCTTTTCTTCTCTACTCTTTTCTTCCCTACTCGTTTCTTCTCTACTCTAAAAAACAAAAACAAAACAAAAAAAATGTATGAATGAATGTTTCTGTATACTGTGTTAGGCTATATGAAACTAGTTTTCTTTTTGATTGCACTTATGCTCTTGTTGTACTTATGCTGTCCTAATTGCTTCCATTACCTGCCCCACTTGTAAGTCGCTTTGGATAAAAGCGTCTGCTAAATGACTAAATGTAAATGTAAATGTAGTCCTTGAAAAGCGAATTCTGTTATAGTCAATATCTCTCTTGGCACTGAACTTTGAGCTCTATCATTTTGCAGGTATTAGGTTGAAAAATGCGATCGCGGGGAACATACTCTTTAAACAGTGTTGTTTTGTTAACAATAGGAGTGGGTTGGGAGAGCCTCCTATTACGTTTCTAAGGGACGCAAAAGGATCATTAAACAACTAGAACTAAACAAAAAAAAAGAATGTAAAAAGATGTAATCTGATGTTTAATGTTCTTTTTTTAGAAATATCTATAAGATTTGTCATAAATCTATGTGTATTGAATCGAATTGTGAATCAAATCGAATGACGATCTTGTGAATCGGAATCAAATTCAATCTAAAAATCTGAATCGATTATTACCCAGCCCTATAAACAACAATCTGCATGCAAAAACACCTAAACTGATCGACTAAATCACACATCAAAAATCCATCCTAAACATTATATGACATTATACTGTATATAACCCTTAAATCATCATTACAATTTCCACATATGATGAGTGACAAGGTACAAGAAAAGCATGTTGTGGTGTCTTACAGCGGCTGCATGGCAGTGAAGATGGGTCAGACAGGAAGAATGTGGAGACGTCACACCTCTGAAGAACATCCGGTGATAAAGACAAAAACTTCTCCCTGTACACGAACAAGAGAAAGTGAAACATTATAAGGTAACATATACAGACGCTGGCATTTGGTTCATCTTTGCAGGAAGTTGAATTCCCTCTGAAACTGACATCAGTGTTAATGACCTGAATTGTGCAGAGTTTGTGACATTTAAAAAGGATTCATCCAAAACGTAAAAGAAGTGATTCACACTTATAGTGTTCAGATCTGGTCAGATTCATTTTTGCAAGTTGTGCTTTGAAGGGATAGTTCACCAAAAAAAATAATTCTGTCATAATTTACTCAGATCTTTGAGTTGTTCCAAATCTTTATTAATTTCTTTGTTCTGATGACTACCATATTAGAAAAAGTACGTAAGATTATTTTGTTCTGTTGAACACAAAAGAAGATATTTTGATAAAAAATAGCAGGAAACAGTTCTGCAGCACTTTTGACCAACATTGTATTTTTTCCTACTAGGGTAGCCAATGGGGTCCAATAACTGGTTGGTAAAAAGCATTCTTCCAAATATCTTTCTCTATGTTCAACCAAATAAAGAAATTTATACAGATTTGGAACAACTCGATAGTGCGTAATTCATGACAGAATTGATTTATTTTCGGGTGAACTTTGAAAGTGTTATTGTATGTCACGCATGGAAAATGTACTTTTTTGAGTGGAGGTATATGTAGTGTCATGCAATAATTTAACAAGTTAAAAGTTAATCGTAATGCTTATCATGTCTATGAGATGAGACTCACCTGAGATTTCTCTCCAGCTCTCTGACGTCACATTGATCCGCACGATTCAATAACCTGACGAAACTTTTCTCAAAGCCATCAGGGCTCTGCTCCTTAGGAAGCTATAGAGAAAGAGAAGTGTGATTTATATTTGCATCGACACCAAACACCAAAGTGACTTGCATTAAGGATACATTATATCAGTATGTGTTCTTTCAGAATCAGACCTTCCAGTTGTGCGTACCGTAAAATGTTTTTCAAACTAATGTTAACAAACAGAAGGCAGTCCTGTGCAAGCACAGCCAAAGACAAATCGAATATAGACACGGTACATGCCCTGCTGCTCTAGTCTTGTGGCATGTTGCCCGGCGGGTTGGCACACTGGCATGTGCAGCAAACATGACTAAAATAACAAAACACAACACCAAACACAGTGTGTATCATCTCACTACACTCTGCTCACCTTTAACAGGAAGTCCTCCAATTCACGATGGCTTTTGGTGACGGCGGTCAGTGAAGAGTCGGACCATTTCACCTGCAAAAGTAGAGAAAAAAAAAGAAAAGAAATATCATTATTTTTCACATAAACACACAGTCACACACCCACTCAGAATTCCTTATGCAATTTGTATCTTTTGCCACTATATAATTATTTGTTTAAAATAAAATTGCCGGTTATTTGTTTTGATCACAGTTCCTCTAAAACATTCCAATCTGTTTGCATCTTAAACAAAAGTGAAAGTGTAAGGTAAATAAAACATTCAAATTTCATGACTCATTAGATTCTGGGCATCTGAAATAAAACATCTAGTCTATATAAAGACAGTGACGATAACATGAAGCAAACGCCCAACATGTTTGAGAATATATATGCCAAACTGAGTCATACACTATTTTAATTCTGCGCTTTTTAACCTTCTGAGAAATTCATCCACCAGCATTCCAGCATTCACTGTTATTAAACATTAATGAGCGTTTTAACTACATAACTGCATCTATAAACAGAATCGAAGTTTAGGGATTAAATAAAAGTAAAACAAGATATATTTTTTTAATCTATCACTTTTTCTACTTAATAATAATTATAATATTTTTTTGACATAGAAAAAGTTGACATGCCAGGCTTCTAGTGTAAGTCCAAAGCATAAACAAAATCCCGGAAGCTTGTTCGCAATCTCACTCTTTAGGTACAAAAGTACACAATACAGGCCATCATAAATAGCTTTGCTTGTGAAACGCCTGGCAGATATTCACTAAGAAAGAGTCGATGAGATGATTCCTGTTTTTGCAGCAATTCATCTTTCCCAGACAAAGACGGTGTTGAAGTGTTTATCTGTAACTCCAAGTGAGCTCTTTGAACACCCGGGCAGCCCATCACACAAGAGTAAATATTTTATCCCTAACAAGGCCTGGCACTCCGTTGGTCTGCTTCTCTAGTGAATACTGATGTCTTAATAGTAAGGTTGCACCAGAACGCTTGGCGAGACGCAGGTGGTCAGGGGTCAGCCGTGACCCTGGGAAAGGGTGGGGAATTCGTCTGCCAGTGAAATATGGAGATTCTTTATTGGAATGCAACCCACACAGAGACTTTGAGCTAGAGAGCAAACGTAAGGACTTCAGTCCGTGGAAATAATGGTTTCCGATTAACTTTTTCTTTAACAATATATTTCCAGCATCAAATTAATTAACTAAAAGTCAACACGCATGTTAACATCAATGATATGGAAAAAAAATCTAGTAACCAACCAAAATAAATTTGAAGTCCTAAAACACAATCGATGATCTTAGTTTACACAACAATGATCTACTCAAAATGGACTCCAACAACAATGTCAAAATGATCCCTATTCACATGCATTTCATTCAAATGACTCTGAACACTGTATTCTGCATGCAAGGACAGCAGTTGGCAATGTCACATTTAAAAGAAGCACATGTGAGCACATAATAGGCCATTACTGTCGCAATTAGATTTTCACAACTAACGCTGAACCTGATGTGCCCCCTAGCGTCTGTGAAAAGTGCTTATACTCGTGCACTTCAGGCATCAATGTGGCACCTAGTGGCGAGATTGCGAATTTCAAACAACAGGCTTCTCAACCCCTCCCTTTCGGAGCACAGCGGGGCCTCTCACAAGACAAAGATGTCGTCACGTTTTTACTTTTCTGTCAAAGGGGATCAAGTATTTACGAAACGCTCTCTGTAGAGCAGTTTGTCCATTTAGGGCTAATGTAGAAACAACATGGAGAACTCCATGTAAGCGGACCCACGGTGTATGTGGAAATAGCTCATTCTAATAAAAACATAACACTTCCTTATGTACGGTCTTTAAACACCTCTGAAGACATAATTATGAATATTATATTGCATGTCTTTCAATATACACTCTAAAACATTACACACTGGACCTTTAACGTCACCGTCTTTGCAATTTTACAGTTTTATGATTTACAAGGAGATGATAATGGGATAATTTCCAAAATCTTGCCCTTTGAAACCCTTAAAGTTTGCATTTTCAGCACCCCAAAACGCCGTTTTCGCATTGGTCAACAAACAAAAGTCATATAACGTTTTCCATGTTTAGTTATAACAGTGTCCTGTAAACACCCACATATTGGACATTCGGGATTTTTAATACACATTCCAGGTAGTGCATGTGATTCATCCAACTATGCCATTTCAAAGAAATAAAGTTTTAAACCGTTTACATTTTGGTTGACATCACCATCAACTTTAATTTCTTCCTTGTAAATAAAATCACGTCACACATTACATCTTCCCAGAATTCTGCTTTACTCAAACCTACGTAAATAAAAAGGGTCCAAACACATTGTACTTGGTATATTAAAATACGTAACGAATAATATTTATCGCAGCATGAAGCAGCTGTTGCAATTTTACTGTATTTCAGGGTACATTTCTGAAAATGACATAATGTATTAGGCAAAAGAAAGAAATGCTTTACTCTCAGTGTCCCTCTCCAAGGGTTTTGGCTCGACTCCATACTCTCCCTGTGAGCCGAGCCAAAGCCTCTATACTGAGGCTGTCAACTCTGTATCAACAACCGGATGTTTACAGCTCAAGCTTTGCATGTTTCCTCACTGGTCCCAAAGAGACAGAAGTCTCATGTTCACAGCCGAGAGCAAAGCCCAGCCCTCTGGAGCCACGGAGGCTGACTGCACCATCATTTTAAACGCATGAATAATGCAACATGAAAATCTAAAGCAACAACTTCTAATAAGAGTTGAATAACTGAGAGGTGATTAACACTGCTTAATCATGTTACTTTAGATTTGGACAATATTCTACAAGAAATAGTTCAGCTGAAAATAAAAAAAGTTCAGCTGAAAATGTTAAATACTCTCATGCCATCCTAGATGTATGTGACTCCCTTTTTTCAGTCTTACAACGTTTTTCAAAGAAATCATTCACCCAAAAATGGTCCTCATTAACTTGACCAAAGTATTTTTCTTCCTACCATGGAAAGTCAAAGACACCATTATTTGGGTGAACTTTTTAATTAAATAAAAAATTGTTGGACCTTAAGTTCATAAATCCAAGCTTGTTAAATCTCCAAAAACACAAACCAGCAAAAATATATTCTTAAAAAGTTTGTGTTTGTCAAGTTTATTGGCAGCATATTGATAATTTAAAATCTCATGGGTCTCACGACAAAATATCATATGACAACCAGTTGATGTGATGCCATATTTTTATTTAGCGCTTGAATGTGGTTGTTGTGTCAATTTCATTGAATAAGTGTATCCAAAAACATTTATGGAAGCGCTGGAGTTCATTTGGATTAATTTATGATGGATGTCTGTGTTTGGAGCTTCAACAAGTTGGGACCTGTAACGTTCTGTATATACATTGATGGATACTTTTTTGAAAAATAAAACATAATTTGTAAATGATATACGTTGGGGATGGCATGAGTAATTTATAGGAGAATATAAATTTATCGGGTGAACTATTCCTTTAAAGGGATACTTCGGCCAAAATGTTTTATTGCGTCATCTGTTGCTCACCTTCGAGTCGGTCCAAATCTGTATCAATTTCTTTGTTCTGAAGAACGCAGAGAAAGATATTTAGAAGAATGCTTATTATCAAATTGATTTTGCCCTCCATTGACTACCATAGAAGGAAGAAATACTCTAGAATACTCTGTTCTTCATTCTTTAAAATATCTTCTTTTGTGTTCAACAGAACAAAAAAATGATAAAATAATTTTGCCTACTATGGGAGTCAATGGGGGGCGAGATCTGTTTGGATATAAGCATTCTTCCAAATATCTTTCTCTGTGTTCATCAGAACAAAGAACTTGATGCAGATTTGGAACAACTCAAAGGTTGACAATGTTGACAGAATATTCACTTTTGGGTGAAGTATCCCTTTAACTCGGTGAATAAACAACAAAAACGCATGTCGAATTCAATCACACAAAATTCTCAAACAAACAAAAAATGTGAGCAAGAAATGAAAATGTAAGGGAAGGCTTGATTTGATCCATTTTAAATCATCAAAACAATCATTACATAAACAAACACACACAGGCCACTGGACAAGAGGGGTTGAAACGCAGAGCCATTGAAAGAGAGAGATTAAGAGGTGAGTCAACTCTGTTGACTCCAACAGAACCTTTTTTTCTAAGCAATGGTGTTTCGTGAGCCTCTCAATAGTTCCAGGAACTTACTAGTAAAGCGTGGAGCTGCAGTCAAACAAACTTTTAAGTAAGCAAGCCATTTAATAAATAGAAACTGAAAGAAATAAAGCATTGAAAGAAAAAACATAACTTCCAGGAATAATCTGGAGGCTTCATGAATCACGTGACAAGCGGAAATTTCTAACTTCTGGTGTCACGACTCTCCTGGCAACAGATTTAGAACCGTGAAGTAGCTTGGTGATGTCCGAGAAGTGTGAACTTGACATTGTCAGAGAGGGTTGTGTTGTGAACTCACCTCAAAAGTGTACTGTCTGGTGTCTCCTGCCACAGAAACGTCCTTCAGAACGACCTTCTTAATGTGCACCACTGAAACATCAGAAGACACTGTTATCACACTCTATCTGTGGAGGTCAAAGGGTTTTCGGCGTATAACAGTGAGATACCTTCTCTCTGTGACCTGCTGCTGAGGTGAGGATTGGGATCACTGCATAGACTCCAGTCCACTTCATTCTCCTGCTGTGGACGGATGAACCTCGGTCTGGAAAACTGACTCTGTGACAAGCAAAGAAGATTAGACTCATGAGACGGGTTAATTAAACTATTTTGCATGTCTACAATGTCTCTGAAACATGTGAATTTGCATATTTATGAACAATGTGTCTTAGAATTAGTTTCCATCTTTACTAAAAGCCACATCGTATTAAATTGGCGTCAACACAAAACAAAACTGAATACCGAGCATTTACCTAGTGGTTGGTCATCTTTAAGTTGGTCATATATGTGAGCTGTGCTCCAAATATCCAATCAGAGGACATGCAGGGTTGAATTTTGAATCGAGTTCTGCTTCTTGTTTTAAGCAGAATGTGTTGTTTAGGACAGTGGTTCTCAAATTTTTTTGTAAGGCCCTGGGAGTGCATTGGTTTGCAGCCCCCCACATAAAATCTTAAAGCAGCCCTGCAATGATATGTCATGCATTCTGACTTCTTTACAATGATAAACATTCTGCCTTCTCATGCTTAACATGGCCAACTAGTCAAAAAACTAGTTGGGCGTATAACGTAGTATTTTTGTGCCCCCTGCGACAGTACAGGTTTTGGAAAGTTTTTTTCCGAAAATATAAAACGGTTTCGTGACAACTTTTCTTAGTCCCTTATTGGACAATTATCCCGGAAAAGCAGGCGGCCCAGCCACAGTACTGTGTACTGTGATTTGACTATTCATGTACCAAAGTTTTAACTTGATCCAGTGAGGTTTCCATCCACCAGATAACGTTGTACCAATACAATCCCAACACATTACCAGTAAACTCAGACACCATTCTAGTTTTCATTAACACTACATTTTTTCTATAGTAACCATTATTGAAACCCTCAAGATTGTATTTAGCAGGGCATCGAATGCTATGCAGTAAAGCAATATGTCACATTGTACTATTTGTGACAATGTCCCTGACTTAATCCCATAGTATTGATTTACAAGGTACCTAAAGACTAGCGTGGCATAACGTGACGCACAAAAAGCCATTGTATAACATGGTGCTATGTCCAAAGACCTTAAATAATGAAAAATATGGTATGTCAATGACCTATATGTTCATTTTTTTCCTTGGTATAATTCGAAGAATACCGCGGTATGGATGACATCGCAATGCTATGTGGCTATGATAGTGAAGTAGTACTTTCTTGGGTGTAATGGCAGTGATGTTGAGTGTTATATTACACACCCATTCCTGGAGTCTGTCCAGCTGTGCCCTCAGCTCCTCCCGCTGATGGAAACTGAACGCCGGGTGTAAGGAGCCCATAGTGAAGAGCAGCCGCAGCTGGTCCACCGTCTCCGGCTCCGGCACAGCCCCACACATACCCGCCTCAATCCGGTTTAACGTCCTGAATAATATCCCGGCGCATTCCCTGCTCTTGGATCCGAGTAGTGACACATATACCAGCAGTTTGGACAACACCACGGGATCGCTCACGCTCGCGCTCACGTCCACCAGCCCCTCCAAATCCGCGGGGCAGTTGGCCCGGGTCTCAAAGTCCCGTAGGACGGTGAAATCTCTCCGGGCCAGATCCTCCAGACAGGCGCCGAGGAAGCGCAGCTCCAGCGGCTGACACATATGCAGGAGCCCGCAGAGCAGCTCGACGCGTCCGGCAGGGCTCAGCTGTAAACCGAACCACTCGAACACCGCCTCCTTATCGAGCGGAGTCGATCGGCCGCTCTCCCGACGTCCCCGCCGATCGGTTCCGTTAACGGAATTCAAGTCGCATCGGTGATTTTCGCCTCCCGCCGCTCGCAGCTTCATCTTCATCATTATCAGCTCTCAAACGCGATCAACAGTGATGGAAGTCCATTGGCGGTACTTTCCCGCCGATGTTCCGGCATCAAATTGCGATGTAATTCCTGGTTTAGGGCGGAATTGCGTTGAAATTCGTCGCTTATCGCGCGGCGTTGAATAAGCGTTCAGTTTGCCAGATTACTCGCTTGCCGTGCCTCCAGAATACTCTGTCAATCACTCGTAACTCCGCCTCTACTCGTCTGCTGAGCCCCGAGGTCCTAAACTCACACCATGTTTCTGCTCTTAAAATTATGTGGAGGGACGAATATATAACGTTACAAACATAAAAAAACACAAAAATACAAATCTGAATTTAGTAAATAAGTCTGAAGGTTCTTTTCATTTTTTTCATCATTCAGTTTTTATTTGAACAGGTTTATTTCTGTTTGTTAGTTTATTTGTTGTTATATGTATTTAAGATATATATATATTTTCAAATTTCTCTTTTTTGTATTTATTTACGCATCTTTCCATTATTTTTTACTGTACTTGTATAAATGTTGTGTAACTGTTAACCTTCACACCGGATCGTCTTTCTTGTATCACATGGTACACATGGCGACATCTTGCACAATCTTTTATTTTTTATTCAAGGTTTAAAACACAATTACTGGGGAGACAACGGACATCAAAAAAACGCTGCAAAGCCAAAAAACAAAAAAACATTTTTGAAAAAAAAGTCAAGGATAGTTAAACATAAACTTCTTCAAAATCTTACGACAGACTCAAGATGTTTAAGAAACCTTTGAATTTCGGTGTTGACATAGACTTGAATTGAAAAGAAACATTATATTAGAGGAGAAAATGATAAAGTTGGGATAACAACGTATGGTTCTGGCTTTGTGTCTACGAAATTTTCCAAGAAGACAAAGCAATAAAACAGTGTGTTAAAGCTCACTGTCCTTGGATTGAGAGTTTGACACCTAAATCATAAAATCTGTAACTCTTCATCTTCTTACAGCAAGAAAGTATTAAAATGGTAACTTCTGACCAAAAGGACTTTGCGAATGGGCAATGATACAACAAATGTTAGACAAATTCTTCTTACTTTGAATTGATTCAGTTTTAATTTAATGGTGAACATCTTAATAGATGTCTGGAAGAAAATATGGATTTTGATAGATCTATAAATATATGGAATGCCAACCAAGGAAAATTACTAGCAAGATGGAACCGTTAAGAGACAGAAAGATGACAGATAATCATGATGTATAGGCTAAGTTTGGTAAACCAGAGTCAATATTTTCGAATAATCTATCTTGTTTTATGTCGATTGTTTTTCATACTATATTTTAAAAGCTGTGTATTATTTTTTTGTATATTAGGCTAACAAACCCACTGCAGTTCCACATTTAACCTCTAGTCGTCGCTAACACTGATCTAATAATAAGACGCAAGTGTTAAATCCAGTATTTCCACTAAAGGGCGACATTGTTCACCCATCACAGCCATAATACGCAAAACTTTCACACAAATAGTTCACAAACAAAAAATATCAATACTTCCTTTGAACGTATTTGGAAAGACCTAAAAACAAGAAATCACTTTACATCTAACAGTAAATGCATCGCAATTCAACCCTATTGCATTATATTGAAACTCTGCATGCCATTAAACTTAATGCTTACATGGTTCACATCATTGTTGTACTGTACTGTGTTTATGTCTCTTCTATTTTCATTCAATGTGGCGGCTCTGGTACTTTTGGCCCACGCTTGATCCAAAATAGCTGTGCCAATACATGAATTTATTTGAACAGCTGATTTGTTTACACCTCTGTGTATTAATGTATACAAAAGGTTATTTATCCGAGCAACTCACAGGTACATATTCCTTCCCCAGGTACTAATGTGGTTAAAAAACGTCTTGTGTGCCACTTTCTCTCCAAACATCTTTATATTCAGAAACGGGGTCCTGGGGAGAGCAACGGTGGTCTCTGAGAGTTTAAGGACAGAACGGAATGGTGCCAACATCTGTGTTTAAGCACCTGGCCTTACTGATGGAAACCAACTTTTGGAAGAATAAAGACACAGTTTTTAGCTCAACACTGAGGATATTGCACAGACATGATGTTAACGTAAAGTCAATTGACTCTTCTAAATAACTCGATGAATGACGGGAGTGAAAATAAAGACGCTTTCGTCTGTGCTATTTGTGGAAGTCTATGGTACGGGCCCCTGGGATTGGAGGCATGGGGCCACTTGGCTTGATGTTCTTTGATGATGGTTTTGAACTCCTCCCTTGCTCTGATGTCCGTCTCTCTCATTCTGCACAGGGTAGCTTGTACGTCACTGTGGGTGCACATATAAAATTGTTCTTGGCTCCATCCAGCAATCTGCACACGAATGTCGCAGCGCTGCACTGTAATTTGTGTTGGTGATGAGAGCGTCTAAGGCTTATTTCAACTTCCCGTAGAGACTGACTGACTAACTCTGTCTAGAAAGTCCAGAAGTCACGTTGTTGGTGAGTAAAATATGATTTTTTACTTGCAGATAGAAACATTGTTTTGCTGGCTTCAGTGGTTGGGTCAGACAAGGGGAAAACACTCTGTTGAGTTAAATTATGTTGACGAACCCAGCCATTTGGGTAAATGAGCATACAAGTCCATATTTGACACATAAATAGCATAGGATCTTCTTTGGATACTATCATTGAACACAGGTTCAGACTTTATTGTACTGTATAAGCGCATTTTCAAAATACAGTATAGTGGTTCTATCATTGCATTAGGCAACAATATAAAAACATCTTATAAATCTAAAAACAACAGATGCTGTAAACATTTTTTTCTTAAACTATATTCACACTTCTAAGGCATTTTTACACAGAGTTTTAACCAACTGCTTTAGTTTTTCTTAAAGTTATGTGGAATCCTTGTAGAACGTTTTGTGAATTGTTTTACTGGAGATTTGGGCTTGTGTTCTTCTCTCAATACAGATGCCATTTCATATGTATAAAAAATATATATAATCTTATGTAATTCATGTACTCTTAAATTTAATAAAATGGTGAGTTCCTGCTGCATTGATTCAAATGTTTCCTCTCACATTATCTGGTCAGACATGGTTATACTTCAGAGAATGTTCTCTTTTTCTCACAGGATTGTTGTACTTGCTTGGCTTTGTGTGCTGTTACCATGAAGAGATGGAGGTTTGGATTACTGATGGTTTGTGTTTTCCTGTTACACATCCGGGGCTTCCAGCAAGAGGAAAATCAGGCCGGTTTGTTATATTTAACTATATAAAAACTATATCTGCTTTTATTTAACTGCATTAAAGGACTAGTTCACCTTAAACATATTCTGTCATTAATTTATCCTTATGTCATTCAAAACACAAAAGAAGATATTTTGAGAAATGTCTCAGTGATTTTGTGTCCATGCAATGGAAGTCAATGAGGTCCAGTGTTGTCTAATTACCAACGTTCTTCAAAATATCTTCTTAAAAAGTCATACAGGTTTGGAATGACATGACGGTGAATAAATGAATCATCGCATTTAATTCATCATTATTTTGTATTTCTCACCATCATTTGAAAATGTTGAGCTCCAGTTTTTCTTTGTCTCATTCAGACATTCTTGATGTGATTCTGTTGCCCGATTCATCATTTATCATTTTAGGATAACATTAAGCGACAAATGTTTTCCTGCATTACCAGGTTGTAGCACAACTCCGAACGACCTTGTTTTCATCATCGACGGTTCCTCAAGCTTGGGGGTCCCCAACTTTGAAACAGCCAAGCGCTGGCTCATCAACATCACCAATGGCTTTGACGTGAGCACCAGGCACACTCAGGTGGCCGTCGTCCAATATAGCGACACGCCTCGACTGGAGATTCCTCTGGGAAAACACCAGAACAGCCAGGATCAAATCCAGGCCATCTCTTCTATCCCGTACCTGGGGGGCAACACGCGGACAGGCCGCGCCATCAAGTTCGCCACAGATCACGTCTTCGGGATGCCCAACCACACCTCACCGTTCGCCAGAAACCGCATTGCCGTGGTTCTCACCGATGGGCGTTCGCAGGATGATGTCGAGGATGCTGCCATGGAGGCCAGAGCTCAGAACATTGTGTTGTTTGCAGTCGGGGTGGGAAATGAGATCACCAGAGCCGAGCTGGTGTCCATGGCCAACAAACCGGCCTCTACTTACGTGTTGCACGTGGAGGACTACAACTCCATCTCAAGCATATGGAATCTGATGGAGCAGAAACTTTGTGAGGGTGAGTTGCGCTTTGGGACATTTTTTTTTTCTGACTGTTTTGGCACTGAAGGGATTTACATTTGTGGTCTGTAGGGGTCACACTTGCACACAAATGCATTTTTGTGGTCATGTGTATATAATGTGTGCTACAGTATGTTACAGAATATAATCAATTTATATATACACAATAGAATTTTTAGGGGATAATACATTTGCCAGTAAATATTATGATGTATTTTAATACTATATATTCTAATTTATATGAATTTGATTATTTTCCTGTTTTCCATTTCTTTTCGTCTTATTTCTCATCTGTTTTCCTTAGGTCTCTACTTTTTTTTCTAAAATGCATTTTATGTGACAGAATAGATGCAATACCTGCCCTAGAGATTGGGGAGAGGCCTCAACAACATCTCAAACTGTGTGATAAAAAATTCAGAAATCTCAATCTTTAATATTTCTCTTCAAACTATTCATTTAATTCAAATTTTATTTTATGGTATTTCTGAATTTTGCAAAAGTACTATAAAATTAAATTTGAATGTACGGAACGTAAAAACAGAAACCAAGGGCAGGCAGGAAACAGTTAACAAAGGTATGAGGCAAAACTGAGGCAAAACCCTACACTTCAACCAGAATGTAGGATAAGACTAGAACAGGGTAACACTAGATAATAACTTAACGCTTACTGCACGACAGAATCATAAACAACGATTATACATCATGACAAAAATCCCAAGGGTAAGAAAACAAAGGGGCATTAAGTAGGGGAAGACTAACAAAGGATGATGATTCAGGGCAGGTGATGGGCAGGGAGCAAGAAAACACGTGACAGGAAGGACAGAGTCCTGACACTATTGTGATATGGTTGGGTTCTTTTGTATAAAAGGAAACATCCAAGAATCAGGAGACCTGAGCAAAAGTCTCTGCTTGTTTTCTTTTATTTATTTCTTCCTGTCTAGGAAAAAAGACCTGACAAAAAAAATTGACATGCTAATGAAGTAGAAATATGTTTTATTCAGAAAGTGGTTGAGTTGTATATTTGTCATTACCAGAGTCTGTGTGTCCGAGTCGGATCTCCGGGACGGTGAACGAACAGAAGGGTTTTGATCTAATGAGTCTGATGAACATCGAGCAGACGGCTCAGACCGTTCAGGGTTCTTTGAGATCAGAGAGAGCCTCGATGCTCAGCCCTCTTCTGGACATCACACTCAACACCAGGTGATTCCTCCACCTCAATAGTTAGTTCTCCTTTTGTCAAGTTCCAAAGATCAGAAAAGAGCATCGTAAAAATACAGCAACATTTTGGCCTTTGTTCTTGAAATACTTTAATATAGCACTCCTTTTGTTCTCACATCTTTTTGGCACTGTTTATTTCAATAAATAGCAAGACATATTTTGTCTTGTTTCTACCCAAAGCTATAGTACAACTTAAGAAGATATATTGTATACAAGATATACATAACACGTAAGCCATAGCGTAGAAGTCAAATATAAATCCATGGACTATACTTTAGGAAATGATGGCATTTTCTTATCATTTTGAGAGCTTGACCTCATCCAGACAATTTTCCATGATAAAATAAAGTCATGTTTCATACAACAGTGGAAGCTGAATTTTCTCCGTGATGTCATTATGATGGAGGTCAGGTATTAGAGTACTACACTCTACGTTGACTTTCACAGACTTTATGAAAAACGTTGACAAAGGGATGTTCTTTACACAGAGAGATATTTCCAGAAGGCCTACCGCCAGCCTATGTGTTTGTAGCCACTCTCCGTTTGAAGAGCCCAGCTCACCGGCTGAAGTTTGACCTCACGAGGGTGTTGTCTCAGGACGGGGTCAGACAGATGGCTGTGACTGTGAATGGAGCAGACAAATCGGTCACCTTTACCTGCACCAGCACTCTGAAGAAAGAGCAGACTGTCATATTTAATGACCGAGGGATCAAGGTTTATAAAATCACTTTTTATTTGTTCTTCTCAAGAAGGAAAACAATGTCTGTGTCCAAATCTGTACTAGCCATACTACTGTATCTTTACTACATAGTAGTTTATAAAGAAACAATATAAATGGCAAATAATATAAATGATAAATCATGATCGATACACTCTCCTTTACGTATTTTTCGTTATGCAACAGAATATATACTGTACAAGAAAGATTTCAAGCATTTGTCCTCTTCTTCAGTGAGTCTTGGATTTTTGTTTTAGTTTGTTTTTATAAATGTGAGGTCCAAACTTGTGCAGTACTGCATGTGCGATTTGTACCGTATATTTACACGTTTTATGTCTGTTTCTATAGAAGCTCTTTGACACAAACTGGCACCAGCTGAAGTTCTTGGTGAGGCCCAAGCGCATCACATGTTTCGTCGATGGCGCATACGTGGAAGGACAACTTCTAGATCCAGTGGTGCCCATCTACATCGACGGGAAGACTCAGGTGGCCAAGAAGGTCAATATAGAGACAACAGTCCCTGTGAGTAACTCTACCCTACACACCAGTTCAAGTTCCAATTTCGTCCAGAAAACTTAAAGTTGGATGTTTTGCTGTGTGGTCAGATTCTTCTCCAGAAGTTACGGGTTTACTGTGATCCCATGCAGAGCGAACGGGAGACAGCATGTGAAATTTCTTCTGTGGTAAGACTCTCACGGAGTTAACACGAAAAAATGAATACCTACGATTTGTTGATAGGGATTCTGCTCCAGATATAATGAGGTTGTCGGTTAAATGATGTTAAGTGTCATCTCTCATCCTTCCCAATTAAATGAATCTTTCTTTGTTTGTCACAGGACGATGAGAGGGTGAGTTACCTACTATTTTTCTGAATCATGTGTTTTTCTCTTAGTTTGTTGTCTAGACCTGCTGTAGCTGCTCTTTTAAATGGGTATTTAATACGTTATTTTTGTATCTCTAGTGTCCTTTGGATCGTTCCTCCTCAGTAGATGGTTGTGAATGTCCCAGCGGTAAACCAGGCCTGCCCGGTTTACCAGGACCGATGGTGAGTGTAAAACGCGGTGCAAAAAACTTAATGTACTGTCTGACAGTATGCTGTCTACATAGGGAGCCACCTTCTAAATCTTCATCTTATGAATAACGAAAGTGACGTAATTTGAAAAGCCTCACAAGACAGTAACAGTGTTAGACTTGCTGTGCGTGCGTTCACTACTCTCTAACTGACAAATAGGTCACTTTCACTTCACTTTTAACTAAAGTTTTGTCTCGCCAATACTTAGAGCAAGTCATTTTTAAATAGCACGGAATACTTGAAACTATTTTTTATATATATTTTAATATGGATGAAATGATTAGTTATTTTCATGGAGATCAGTCTTATGTTTTTTAAATATAGCACTACATAAATACAACATAAGTTTGTGCACACATTTATAGAAATCGTAAATGGTAAAATTACCCAAAATATAATAACCATAAAGAATCATTACATTGCACTCTCTTCATGCAGTGGTGCCGTTTCACTTGATTTTCACTTTACAAGGTATCTGGATGGGCCATGTTTTCTTACCGAACATGTGTCCTACTCTTTACTAAATGTTAAAGTCCTTCCTCTATAAATTTAGGGCTTCAGAGGAGAGAAAGGCAGAGATGGGCCACCTGGTCCTGATGGTAAACCAGTAAGTACAGCAGAAGGATTTTCTACTTTATTCTCAACATTTGAATCTGTGTGGATGTGATGCAGATATGATGATGGATGCATGAATGTAATGATCTCTTTGTCCACCAGGGGAAGCCAGGAGAGAAGGGAGCAACCGGAGAGCCGGGTCGAGATGGACAGAAAGTAAAACAGTGATGTTTTGATATTCTTAAAGTGTGGTGTTACTCTTAAGGCCTTTCACACTGCGCTTAACCCTGGTTTATCTTCATTTAAAACCATACTTTTAACCTCAGCATAACGCTGAATTGCGATGTCAAATGTGTGGAGTATGAAATGAAGCGGGGGTAGAGTGATGTGACCAGACACTTACGTACACCCAATCAAAAACTGAACAACGCTTACCTCATTTGAAGCTGTCACAGAAACTCTGTGCGCAGTGTAGACAATCGTTTGAGTTGTTTTATTTAGTTGAAAAAGTAACGTCTTAGGAGGCGTAAAACGAGGATTTTGGGGGGCATCATTTTTTCTCAGATGCGGAATAACAAAATATTTGCTCATTTAAAGGGAACACGCTCTCACATTTGTTCAACCATGGCTGTTGACACCGCAAATATGCAAATAAGAACGTTATCCCAGGGTTTAGTGATGAACAGTGTGAATTGTCAGATTATGAATACCCAGGGTTATCTCTTAACCCCTGGTAAATTATAAGCAGTGTGAAACGTGAAACCCAGGATTATGTTAACCTGGGTTTCAGAATAACAAGGGGATTTAACCATTTCAAGTGTGAAAAGCCCTTTTCATTCCTCATTTTCTTCAACAGGGTGAAGGCGGTGAACAAGGTCATAAGGGGGAGCGAGGGCTGGATGGACTCAGAGTAAGTTCCACCTGTAGACAAAGACGAATCGATCAGATGCTTATTCTTGGTTCAATTCTGACCCTGATATGAAAAGCTAGACTTTGTAGACTCAAACTGCATTATTTTAAGTTTTTTGACATTTTAACATATATAATGTTCAATTTATAGTAACTTTCAATTATTTTTTAACAGGGAGAAATGGTGCCGCCAGGTCCATCAGGGCCTACAGTAAGTCTCACCAGTATAAAGTCGCTTTTTGCATAATCTGTTTTAGTAGTGGTGTTTTTCAGTATGTTTTTAAGTTGTATTGGTGAATGTTTAATAGAAAAGGAGAAATTAGAAAGTCGACCAAAGTAGCAAGTTAGCTTTCATCTAAGATCCCGCCTCCCTTTAGAGCGCTTTCTAAAAGCCACGCCTCCACAAAAAACGTAGAACCCCACCTATCACTCATTTGGACCGGATGCAGTGATTGGACGAATATTTTATGGGCCTGCGCCTCCCACTGAAGATAAATAAATGTTTTACTGTTATACTTTACTTAGCGATTGCTACTAGGATGTGAAGAGTCTAACAAAAAAATAAACTACCCTGCCTTTAAAAATGCAAATTTTTGTAACTGTTAATAAGTAGCTGTTTGACAATAAAAGGTTTTTAATGGAAAAGAGTGCCCGGTTCATCCAGGGTTTTTTTTTTTTGTGGTCTATGATAAACCCGAGACACTTTTACACTTTTACACTTTCTTACTTTCACCTTCTTTTTTGATGTGAAATGTGCTACAACTTACTTTATCGTGTAACCCATTTGGAAAGCACTTATTTGTTTTACAGTTTACCCATGAAATGTCAAGTAAACTTCCTTTTCCTGTAGTTTTCCCTAATTGAATTTAGAAAAGCATTAACCACAATAAGTGAAATTATTTCTTTGCAACATTTTGTAGCACACTGGATTTTCCAAGTTGGATTTAGGGGACTATGAAATAAACGGAATCAAGGTAAAAAACTCATTAAATGTATTAAACAAACTAGGAAATGTTTATCAAACAACAGATGCTAATCCAGACTATCGTCAATTTAGGGAATCCCAGGAGAGCCAGGAGAAATGGGACCACCCGGAAAATCCGGACCAATTGTAAGAACACTTATGCTTGAATTGACATTGCAACCAATAATGAATGTTTATTTTTGGACATTATAGATTTTTACTCTGTACATTTTTGTTGACTATTTTAAACAAAAATGAAATGTAAAAGGAAAGTTGTTTGTTTTACCTGTAGGGTGAACCTGGGGTACCTGGTCTATCTGGGCTTGGTGGACCAAAGGTAAGACAAAATGATTCACCTATGAAAAATAGTCACTGCAATGACTGCTAGCTTGGGTACTAGCGTCATACATTTTTTTGAGTTTCTTTCCTTTTTTGTTGTGCAAAGTTAACTCTTAAACAAAACTTGAAACTCAGCGAAACACCCAATATTTCATGACATTTTGAGCAACACAGGGTGTAAGCGGTCAGATGTCTTACGGATAAGATCATACAGTCAGCAAATAGCACGTCAGATTATTTTAAGCCTTAAGGACATATTTGTGGCAGTGCCTTCAATCTTTTTTTGCTTCCTGTGACATTTTTCTTAGCTTTTTGCCAGGAGGAGGCCGACATGCCCAAAAGTCTATTTATAGAACCTAAAACGCCCAGATTATGATGGGTCAATGACACGGTACAGATGACTGTTCTGTATGTCCTGGAGTTCTAGTTCAAATAAACTTCACACCCAGTCATCATGTTTGAAGGCCCAGTGTGTCATTTTTTGGAGGATCTTTTGACGGAAATGCATATAACTATACATTACTATGCTCTCAGACCTTACACAATGAAGCAATATGTTTTTACTACCTTAGAATGAACTATTTATATCTAGATTCACTGCGGGTTCTGTCATTTATGGGAATGAATAGCAGAAACAAATAATAAATAATAGCAAATGAGTTCAAACAAATAGGTCAGATAATTTGGCGTTAAAAGAATTAGAGGAGAAATTGAGTATTTAAGTTGCAGACTTTAGTGGTTTTTGGCCTTTTATAAACTTCTAGTGGAGACCACGAGATTATTATAAAGTCTATCTGAGAAGCAGGACAATCTCAGATGTCAAAGATGGGATAGCTTTGCTGTTTGATTGAAGTCGATTTTGTCGCTCAGATGTTTTTTTAGACGTCTTTGTGGGTCTTGGGGATGGTGGTCTAGTGGGTTAAACCACTGAACTGGTAATCAGAAGGTTGCTGGTTCGATCCCAGCAGCCACCACCAGTGTGTCCTTGAGCAAGACACTTTACTCCATGTTGCTCCAGGGGGATTGTCCCTGTATTAAGTGCACTGTAAGTTGCTTTGGATAAAAGCGTCTGCCAAATGACTAAATGTCTTAGCGTTTGTCTGCCGTTCTGTCATTTACTGCCTCGTAAAAATTAAGCACATTCTCCGTTAACGGCCTTGATAAACTTTCATCACGACTCACTGTATGGTCAGGTTTATATGAGAGTCTGTTGGAAAGATGTGACATTTAGATTTTGCTCCTTTAACCTTTCGTTAAGCTTTAAAGTAACTTTTAACATTTAACGCACATGTTGATGTTAACGATTGAAACAAACTTATAAACAATTACAATCTGTCAAAAAAACACGATGAAAAATGCACATATTGTCACCAGGCATGTGTGGCAATGTGCATGTTTCAACTTGTTTTGATGGATTGTTGCAACCAAATTGTCGTTAAAATACTTAATACTTACAATGCTTATTTTATAAAGCTCTTTGTGAAAGTTTTCAAATCCTGTGTTATTGTTATATTTAAATAACTGTTGTAAATAGGAGGTCACAGTTTGCCGGAATTGTCAATAACCGTGATTTAAAAACATGTTTGCTGATCGTGTTAAAACTCCACATATGATTATAAGGTAGAGTATTCAGCACCCATTAAACATGTTGTCTTAAACGAACAGTTCACCCAAAAATTTAAATTCTATCTTAGTTTTCTTACCCTCAAGTTGTCCCAAATCTGAATACATTTCTTTTTGATGAACACAGAGAAAGAAGAATGCTTGTTCCTTACAGTTCTTGAACACCATCGACTCCCACAGTCGGAAAAATTGCTTACAAAATGTCTTTATTCTGATGGTCACAAAATGAGATATTTGGAAAAATGTAGGAAAGCAAACAGTTATCGGGCACTTTTGACTTCCATTGTAATTTTTACTAATTTGGTAGTAGGAAAGAAATGTATACAGATTTTGGTCAATTTAAGGGAGTAAATGATGACTGATTTAACATTTTTGGGTGTACTGTCCCTTTAAGCTTCAGTGTTCTCGAATGTACAGTCGGTGAACATTTTGGTACTATGATAACTAGATGGTGAAAGACACTTTATGAGCTTTGTGTATCATGGCAATAACGGCAAAAAAATATATATATGTAAAATAAATCTTAATTTAGTGCCACAGCTGTTCACACATTTATAAAGGATCTCAGCCAGAATGTATTTTGTACTTAAATCAAGACGTTACTTGTTGTGATTTGGAGTCAAACTAGCTGAACGTTGGATATGATTCAGAATTGCTCGCTCTAGCAGTAACATTGTGTTTCCTCCGACTCCTGAGGGCTGATTATTTAACCAGCGCTGGGTTTCATGTGGTACTGTAGCAGAAAGGGCCCTTGTAAGGGTGGGTTTCCCACAACCCAAACTGTTCTGGAAACAGCCTGTAATCACGACATACAAGCACACGTGCATGTGGACTGTAAAAACACACTGAGAGCCACTGATGGCTGTGTAGATTATATCTGAAAGGAACAAGGGCAATGTGAAGGTTTTAACTGCATCGAGTGTCGGGCGTGCATAAAATCACAGCTGAAAGATCTGCAGAATCTCATAAATTCCTTTTAATTGACCTTCTCCCGGATATAATTGAAGAGGAACGATGCAAGGTACAATTATTGGTTTGTCATGTTTGAAGGACATGCTCAGTGTGAGGTCTTTTCAAACGGCGATGCCTCGATGTGAAGTCTACACGTAAATGTACTGTTTGTATGTGATAAAAGAGAGAAAAACTAAGAGAGAGTTCTGGAGATATATATTTTCTTGCTAAGTATATCATTATAGTATGGCATAGTAAAGGCATAGTTCACTCAAAAAATTCTGTCATCATTTCTTCACCCTCTTGTCATTTCAAACCTGTCTGACTTACTTTCCACTGTAGAGCACAAAAGAAGATATTTTGAAGAACGTTGGTAAACGAACAACATTGACCCCCATTGACTTCCATTTTATGGAAACACCAAGACATTTATCAGAATATCTTCCACAAAAGAATGAGTCAGGTTTTGAACAATATGAGGGAAATATAACAAATGATGATATAACTTTTCTTTTGTGGTGAACTATCCATTTAAAAGCAGTTCGGCATTTGGAGCACACCCCTTGTCTTATGCTGCATGTTTTCTGTCAGGTGTGCGTTTTACCACACAAAATACATGCACATGTAACCAGAAACATACAAACTATTTTTGCATTCATGTGATGGGGAACCACAGCCCACCATCTCGGAAAGGCAGGACGGATCTGGCCCTCCATCCCACATGTGTGCGGCTTGTAATTTAGTACTTCAGTAATGGAGTCTTTAGATAACTTCAGCACGGCTGTCTTTACCGTTGGGTGTAACATGTTTATATTTTAATGACAGAGCGTTGCCAACTTCATGCTTTACAATTAGTATGTGTGATTTTAACTTTTGATTCTTATTTTTGTTGCATGTAAAAATGTGACCTACAGTGAGCTTACTTCTGATTATATCTGCAAGAATATAGCAGAATATGGTCACTGCTGGTGGGTGTCTTTACCTACAACTTTAGCACAGTTCCAAGATTAGTAGAAAACATGTTTTAAATTGATATAAAGCTCAAGTTGTGCCATCATTTTAAGCTTTAGCTGCTTGATTCTGATGCCTGTTTGCACTTCCAGCTCATTACTGAAACTCAAATGATATTTTAATGTTATTTACTTTGCACATAAACACTTCGTAATTTTAAAGGTTTACCACTATATTGCTTTTCAGGGAGAGAAAGGAGATGGAGTGGCGGGATCTGACGGAGAGCCAGGAATCCCTGTGAGTTACTTTCATCATCATCATCATCTGTTTCTTTGTATATTTATGCACTGTTCATTTATTCCACCACAGTTGAATGTTTTTTAAAGAGGCTTGTAAAAGAAAACACATGCATTAGAGGCCAAAAGTGATGTCTGTGAGGAATATTTGTACACTATGCGGTTTTAATGGCCCATCATGTTTCATTAATCCATCAAAATAAGAAGTGCACGTTAAAAAACTTACAAAACACTCAACTTTTAGGATATTTGTTGTACAACAATTTACCAGAATAACAAACACTAGCATATCAGGGAACATGGGTTTTATTCTGATGTATAAAACTATGCAAAAACATAATTTACTATGAAAATCAGAAGAGTGATTTGTATTATATAACGATATTTTTAGCTTCCTTTAAAGGGATACTTCTCCCAAAATTACAATTCTGTCATCATTTGCTCACCTTCGAGTTGTTCCACATCTGTAAACATTTCTTTGTTTTAATGAACACAGTAAAAGATATTTGGAAGTATGCTTATAACCAAACAGATCTGGCTTCCCATTGACTCTTGAAATAGGAAAAATGGTGATCAAAAGTGCCCCAGAACGACTTTATTCTCGTAACATTTCGACTTTAATCTCGTAACATTTCGACTTTATTCTCGTAACATTTCGACTTTAATCTCGTAATATTTCGACTCTATTCTCGTAACATTTCGACTTTAATCTCGTAACATTTCGACTTATTCTCGTAACATTTCGATTTATTCTCGTGACATTTCGACTTTAATCTCGTAACATTTCGACTCTATTCTCGTAACATTTCAACTTTACTCTCGTAACATTTCGACTTTAATCTCGTAACATTTCGACTTCATTCTCGTAACATTTCGACTTTAGTCTCGTAACATTTCGACTTTATTCTCGTAACATTTCGACTTTAATCTCGTAACATTTCCACTTTAGTCTCGTAACATTTCGACTTTAATCTCGTAACATTTCGACTTCATTCTCGTAACATTTCGACTTTAGTCTCGTAATATTTCGACTTCATTCTCGTAACATTTCGACTTTAGTCTCGTAACATTTCGACTTTATTCTCGTTACATTTCGACTTTATTCTCGAAATCTATTTTTTTTTTTTACGTGGCACTAAAACGCCGCCGTAAAAAAGACATTTATAAACATTTGGAATGAGTCGAAGGTGAGTAAATGATGACAGACTTGTCATTTTTGGGTGAAGTATCCCTTTTGGTAGACGGTCTTTGCATAGATTAAACTGTGATCATTCTCTCAACCAACTTTATGAGATAGTTTATTATTATTTCGTTTGCTCTGCTCAGACTCATTTATGAATCCTGCATCTGTACGCTTTATCTCTATGAGGAAGAAGATACAGTTTGTTTTTACAACACAAGAAAATAGATTTTGGTCAGAAACTAACCGAGATAAGTATCAAAGTATATTGAATCTTATAGATTTTTAGAGATTAGCCATTGTGATTGACACTGTGGTGGACTACTTGAAGTTTATCTCTTATGAAGTATGTGTCATGAGAAGCAAACACCATTTGGAAGACGCTTTTATCCAAAATGACTTACAAGTAGGAGACCTTATAAACATTTTGTCAACACATTAAACAGTACCATTAGTTTACAAGGCCATGCTACTAGGAGGATTAAAGCTGGGTAAGCAAGAGAGAGAAAGAACAACAAGAATTTATTTATAAACAAACTTGTTCTGCATTTACTTGACTAACCAATAACTATCTATGTCTTGAGACACAAGATATAGATAGTTATTGGTTAGTCAAGTAAATGCAGAACAAGTTTGTTTTGAGCTGTTTTTGAAAAGTTTAGAAAGATGCTGCAGCTCGGGTGGAGGCTGGCAATACATTCCACCACAGGGGAACCGAATGAGTTAAGGTGTTTGCTAGCAATTTGTTGCCTCGCTGTGATGGAATAACCAGGCGTCACTCATTTTCAGACCGAAGGGAATGTAGAGCTGTGAGTTATGGTAAAGGGGCGAATTTGCCTTTACCGTTCTGAAGGCCAGTGTCGGAGACACTTGATGCGGGTACCAACTGGCAGCCAGTGAAGTGAAATCAGGTGGGGTGTTACAGGCGTTCTTTTAGGCTGATACCAGACGTGCAGCTGCATTCTGGATCATTTGCAAGTGTTATCAGAACGAAGGTTTACACACTGCACAGCACTTTACTAGCTGGCCTCCGTTACAGAAGGGCTTGACTGCATTGGTTGGAAGGGAGACCAGTAGAGAATTGCAGTAGTTCAGTCTTGATTTGACCAGATCTTGGACTAGCAGCTAAGAGACATGCTTCCTGATGTTGCAGAGCACAATAATTGGAACCAGGGAGGTTATATATATATAGAAAAGAGGCGAGGAGAAAGAACTGATCCCTGAGGGACTCCAGTTGTCAGTTGGTGAGATCTCTCGCCTCTCCTGGATACCTCAAAGGATCTACCTGTGAGATAAGAGTTAAACCAGTTGAGTGCAGTCAGGGGCGCGGTATAGGGGGGAAAAGTTAGGACAATTCCAAGGTACCGTGAGGGGCCCCAACAATAGGTAAAAACTAATATAAAATTATCAAACCATCATCCATTATATATAACAATTAATAATCTCTTTGTTTTTGGCAGTAAAAGTAAAAAAATACCATTGACCAAAAAGTAAACATCCATATTGACCGATCACCCCCCTTTATCTAAATGAAATGGTTTGGTCCTGCCTTAGCGCTCTCAGTGATGGTGTTTAGTTGCAGTCAGTAGATGCGCCAGAACTACAGTGGCGACATTGTTCCCTAATCAAAATCTGGTTTTCAAAAAAGGAATGAGAGAAAAGAGAGAGAGGAAAGACAAAGGAAAGGGTGTCAAACTGTAACCCAGTTTTTCACCATGAAAGGTGGGTAGCCTATTCCAGTGGTTCTCAACTGCCTATAGTCTGTGAGTATTAACCTGTTGGCGTAATGTCCATAGTGAAATAAGCTAGCTAGCAAAAGTCTAGTGTTGGCCTACATTTAATCACCATTTAATCAGTGCAGGGAAACGTTTAGCACTATAATAACCCAGGTGTGGAAATTCCACTTCACATGTCCACTTTATTTTCTTGTTGGCATATTTGTGAAATCTGCCATTTTCATTGTTTTGAGAGGATTATGTTAATTTTAAGTTTGTTGGTTTTTCTTTTTTTAAATCTTTCATTGATAATTATAATAATAATAAATAATAATAATTTTGTTAACATAATTTTCCATTTTGTCAAATTTTATAATAAAAATTTGTTGAGACTGTAAAAGGTAGCCTTCAGCAATTTTTTTATTGTTGCTTTTAATCTTGCATCAAATAGTGAACTGCATACTAGAATTGCATGCATGTACAAATCACCAGCAGTAAATATTGTACTAGTATTGAACTACAAGAAGCAAGACAGTTGCAAGCCTTTAATTAGAGTTATGTGAAGCTTTTGATGGGACAGTTAGATCCTAGAGATGTGATGACAACAGCTGCGCAGAGGGGGCCCAATTTGATTTTTTGTCATGGGGCCCAAATTCCTGGCGGCACCCCTGAGTGCAGTTCCAGAGATGCCAGATAGCAGGATCTGGTGGTTCACAGTGTCAAATGCAGCGGAGAAACAAATACTGTATGTTTCTTGAACACTAGACCTACATATTCTTGCCTTTTGACGAAAGTTCTCCTGCACGATCTGTTGTATTCATTTGCATGACATTTTCAGTTTCTTTACATTGTAAAGTAAGAGTTAAAAGAACAAAACCAAATTTAACAGGTTATCTCTTCATCTTAGCGTGAAATGGGCAGGAAGAGCGTGTAAAATAAAATGATGCTGATCTGCAGTTTCATGTCTGTGGTTAGAAAGGTGTTGCTTCTGGAAAAATATCATCTGATTGCTGAGTTGGCTGCATGTGCTCTTATATTAGTTTTGTTTGAAATGGCAAGTGTGAGTGTTATAGCCCCTCAACTGTAATAAACTCTGGAGACTTTGTACACACTACAGGTGTGAACGATGCCACAAATCCAGGGGAATAATAATTTCCTAAAATTATTCAATAACTTCTGTTAATTGAAATCAATTAAAATTTCGATGAATGTAACTACACTCTAGAAACAATGTTGAAAACAACACAAACAACACATTGGCACAACACGTTTTGTGTTACTTTTAACACAACTTGTGTCAAAAAAAAAAAATGTAATATAACACATGTTAAATGGGATAAAACAAACAACTCATGAAACAGGAGCAGAACGATTTACGTGTAAATCGTTCATAAAGTCGTTTTGACGTAAATTTATGTATGTTAAATCGTATTCATGAAAATGTTTTTTTTTTCAAAATGTTAGTTGGTACGAAAGAAATGTACACTTGCTACATACCACGCGTAAAACAGCACGTGACGTTCTGAATTATTTTAGACAAACTGATGATACTGATGTATCATAATAATATTTCACTCGTTAATTTGCTCTGTCTTAAGTCAGATTTTTAACTTTTTAACTTTGGGTAAAACACCGAGCTGCTCGTCACTGTTCTTTTTTGGAAATAAGGATTTTTTTGTGATCTCTTTTGATTTGGTCAGACATCAACCCAAACAACGCGGTAACCACCTACATTAGTAAAGTCTCGACTATTACAACCCTAGAAAATTCATTTCAGAGTGCTTAAATGATCTCCAAAAAACGCAGCAACACATAACAATGCCCTGGTAACAACCCATAACATCCCAGCACTGTGACGGCAAGAACTGCCCACATTTTAATTATTCAACTTTGTACTCTTAGCACGTACAACATTCAATGAATCATTTCCTCTGTTGAGACACTATCACACCCGAAGTTCAGATTAACGCATGTCTCTCTTTTCCTGCTTGAACTTTTAAGCAGTATTTTCAGATCGTCATAGTTTTCTTATCTTGTTCCTGTAGCCGGCAGAGCATTGCATTATAGCAGAACAAATGTCATAAGCTTCAGCCCAAAATACATACTCAATGATCAAGTGTCCGTCTATGCAGAAATACTACAGATGAATGTCAGTAAATGTTTTTAAGTTAACTTAAAATACCCTTTTTGTGTATCTAACTAGTCACTTTCCATTAGTGTTTCATGATGTGGTTTAAGTCTTAGTTTAACTATTTACACATCCTTGGCTTGGTTTGATAAATAGGATTCATGTAGGAAGTATTTCTTTTTGCGGGGACGTTTTGCCAAGCGTGGTATTTTACTTTTGTACTGCCTGATGCTAAAAGGAGCTCTATGGAAACGTTTAGGTAGACATCTGCCTGATGTCATGTGATTAATAGAGCAGTTAATAGAGACCTCCCTCTCTTTCTGTCTGAGAGGTCGTGGTGAACCTCTAAAAGTTGCCTTTTCTTTCTCTTTGAACCATGTCTTTGTGTGTGCTGTGCATATGGGTGGAGGCGGTGGTATTTCTAGGAACGATTTCATAATGTCAATAAATGCTTTCACAAACTCAATAGAGGTCAGGAGGGTTTCAGCACATCCTCTCTCTTTCCCTAACTCTTTCTTGCTCTCTCTCTCTCTCTCTCGCTCTTTATCTCAGTCAGATTTTTCATAATGATTATGTTTAGTTACAATTTTTCCAAAGCATAACACGTAAACAAGTGGTGACAAGAAATATACATTCATCATTCTCTGATTCTCTCTCTCTGTTTGACTTTCACTCTTTCTGTCTGTCTCTCTTTGTATCTCCCGGTCTTTGTCTTTCTGTTGCTCTCTCACTTTTTATTTAAGTGAGCTTTATTTCCACGACAGAAACTGCAAACAAGTTGTGCAAATTGAGTACAAGGGAAAACTTATGTTAAGATATTAGCCAAATAAAATTGTGAAAAAACTGAAATAAAATGATAGTATCAACAAAGATTTACAAAAAAACTCTATATACAAATAACAGAATAATTTGGTAGTATACATATTCTCTCTCTCTCATTCATATAAGAGGTTGTGTTTGGTTCAGGGTTGGTCTTCCTGTTTATGGCACATGAATCTGTTCCATTTGAAATAAAGAGTTTTCCTGAAAGCTCCGGGGTGGAGGAATCAGGAGGTGGATCGGCTGTAGGTGTGTCTCATGTTTTCCTTTCATCTTTCATCACGTACCACTCATGTGCAATTACTACACAAATGAAAGAAGCAGGGCTCACTAGTTAGTGTGCCTGTGCGTGTAGGTTATCATGTGGCCAAAGTGGCAGAATCTGGTGTTTTCTGGGTGGTTGCTTGGAGCTCGGTTAACCAACCTCAAATCTAGTTCTCACATATGGCTGGGTTTTTACAAGATTTTGAAATATTGATACTTGCCTGGCAGACATCACTGGTTATTGTTGCACTTTGGTTTATTAAATATAGATTAACGGCACAATATCATTATTTGTTTTTGTGTGTTTTAGGGTATGCGAGGTCATCCTGGAGAGGTGGGGCCTGCAGGACCTCAGGTACACTGAAAATGAAAAAAAGGAGTATAGTTAATATATCGTTTGTTTCAGTTTATGTCTTTTATCGAATTTGCTTTATATCTTTTCCTTTTGTATTGTTGTATACAGTAACAAAACTATTTTGACAGGGGGAGCGTGGCTTCCCAGGACCGGCAGGCTTTATAGGACCAATGGGACAGCAGGTGTATATGAATCTTTACAGAAAACTGTCGATTCATTGATGGATTATGCTTTTGGAAGCAACCGGGCTTTACCTTTTCAGGAAAGATTGTAAAGATTTAGTTTTCTGTCTGACTTGACTTTTCAGCTTTGCAATTTGTTAAAGATTAGTATCCTTTTTATGAATGAGAAAATACTATAAATGTGAAATGTAAAACATTTCATGTCGTTTTGTCTTTTTGCCAAATTAATTAAATACCTTTAATGTCAGGGACCCCCAGGCCCGGTGGCCCCACCTGGCATAGAAGGTCCTGCTGGTCCAAAGGTAAAATATCAGTTTGCATTTATTTTGTTTATTTATTGGTAAGCATACCTGTGTACTGTTAACATCACTAAAAGGGACAGTTCATCCAAAAATGACATTCTGCCATCTTTTACTAGGCCACATGTCATTCCAAACCTAAATGATTTTTTACTTCTGCAGAACACAAAAGAAGAGATTTTGGTTGAACTTTCCCTAATAACGTATCACTTTTCTAATCATATGAGCATGAGGTGAATTATTTTGTAATTTATTAAAACAAAATAAAGGTCTTTCCTGATTACAGGGTAATTCTGGTTCACATGGACATGATGGCCCACCTGGACCACCTGGTGCTAAAGTGAGTGTTCTGAAGGAGGGGGAATTTCCAGATAATAAAGGTCGGAAAAGATTATTTCCATTAGTGACGTCTACCTCCAACTTTCCATTCCGGCTTTTTGAAATAGCTTTGAATAATTGGTGTCATATTAGGCCTCCAAGACCTAACAATTACAAAAGACATCTTTGATTTGCCTTTCATAATGGTTACAAGCCAGGAGATAACATGAGATGGGAGAGGAACATCTTGATGCACGGTTGCCAGAACTGATGTTTGTCATTTTTATGTTCCGTTCTAGTTTACAAACTACATTCTAAAAATACTTAACCCACGTTTAGGTTAGGTTAGGAATACACCAATGTTTGGTTGTTTAAACCCATGGTTGTGTAACAACAAACCAGCAGAAGTTCATTTACAACCCAACGGTTGGTTTTGTTCATGTTTTACCTAACCATGGGACTTTGAATTTTAATTCACATAAAAATGAAAAGAGAAATGGATTGTTGTGTGTTTTTTGCACTCAAAAGTGTGTGTGTGTGTGTGTGTGTATACAGGGTATAGATGGAGAGCCTGGCATCCAAGGTCCAGCTGGCATTCAGGGTCTACCAGGATTCAAAGGTCATAAGGTATAAACTCTCCAGTATCTTGATTCATAATCATGCTCAGTAAAGATTTTCTATGAATTCTTTGTGATGAACAGCTTTCGGTGTGTGTAATGGCCTCTGGTTATATTTGCAGGGTGATTCAGGCTCTCCTGGTCCAACGGGAATACAGGTACCATGACTGCACATGCTTTCGTGACATTTGATCGTGACTTTTTGTCACCGTTTGTGTCAGCGGAAAATATATACAGAGAATGAAAAATAAACAGAAAAGAGGAAGTAAAATGAACGTGGTGAACGTCTTGCCGTATAAAAAAAACATGTTTTTTTCTAAGATAAGTTCTGAACTACAGTCAGTCTGCAAGTAACAATAGGTCTCGTACTTTACCCGTACTGAAGAACAGCTTCCATCAGCATACATTTCAGACAGGTCCTGTGTGGTTTCCCTTACAAAAAACAAGTATACCTCAAGTTCATTTTATTAAGTATGCTTAAGTGTAAGTATATTTAAATATACTTCAAGAAGTAAGTATATTAATTTCAATGTACTAGTAGTTTAGAGGTTATTTCTGTTCTACTTGAGACTAAATTGGCTATATTTTTAGCTTATAAAAGAACACTTTCAAGTATACATCTCTGAGTATGACAACAATGTTTTTGTTTGTACTGCAAGAGAATTACAGTATACTAATAGTTTTTTAGTTCAATCCTTGTAGCAGATGTGAAAGTAGTGGAAAAGTATGCAATAGTCTCTTCCATTAAAAGAGAAAAAACAACTGCAAGCTAACTATACCTTTATTATACTTTAAAGTTGATCTCGATCAAAAGATATAAGCATAATATACTTTACTATCAGTAAATCTCAAGTATCCTTAGTGAAATGTAACTATATATTGTCACTTTGGAATTATAAAATTCTGTGTGAACTCTGAGCAATTTGAGATATCAAGCTTCAAAGTTTGTGCCTTCCATTTGAACTTTGGGTGAAGTACATGAAAAGGAAGACAAGGTATAAAAGCGAGGTCCAATAAAGTATACTTGAAGAGTTTGGTTTAAAAAATGAGATAACTTGAGATAATTTCAAAAATCATGTTTTTTATTATGTTATCATGTTTGTATTGTGTTTTATTGTGTCAGCTGTATTGTTTTAGCTATTATGGCTTATGAAAATAAACTAACTGCAGTTCGATTATTGGAATACACAATAAAAAACATGAATTCAAAAAAAAAGTAAAACGGAGTCAACTCATCTCGGAACAAAACTCTTCACTTTGAGGTTTTAAGTTTAAAAAAAGTATACTAATGGGCCTCTTGTGACTTTTAAGCATATTAAGGTTCTTTTTAAGGGTAATACTGGTCACAGTAACACATCATGATGTTATCATAGAATGAAATACAGTCTGTTAAAGAAATGTTACAATATACATTCTGATAGGGACATGTCACTGTTTTTCCTTTCAGGGGGAGAAGGGTGATCAAGGAGAACCTGGAGTTTCTGGAAAACATGTATGTATAACCATCAACACTGCAGGAATGACTTTCTGAGTATTTAATGAGTATTTTGTCCTGTTTTCCAGTACAAATGTCTAAAAATTCTTGAATCCAGATGCATTTTCCTGATGTGCAAAATGACCTCAAAAAAGAAAATATTTCAATGATTGTTTGCTTAGAACTAGCAAAAAAATCTGCCAAAGGGGTAAGAAAAATAATCTTGAATTAAAGGTAACCTTTTCTTAGTAACCAAGATTGTTTTTCTTACCCCAATGGCAGATTTTATTGCTTGTTTCAAGTACAAATTCACAGATATTTTCATGGATTATCAGTGCTGTTTGTTACGTCAAGCTGTTTTAATTTTAGGCCTACAGTGTTCACCCAAAATAATAATTCAGTCATGTTTATTCACTCTCATGTCAATTTAAAACCTTATTTGACTCCTGTTTCTGTGGAAGACAAAAGAAGGTATTTTGAGTAGAGTCTCAGTGGTTTTGTGTCCATATATTGGACGTCAATGGGTACCAATGTTGTTTGCTTACTGATGTTATTCAAATGATGGTATTTTGTGTTCTGCAGAAGAAAGTAACAAATAAAGGTTTGAAATGACATACATATGAGCAAATGAAAATAGCGTACAAAATTTTTTTTCTCACAGGAAAAACAATGGCAAACAGTTTCCTCAATGCAAGCATCTGCTCATACACACAAAGCACAAAGAATCTCACATGTAAATAGAGTTTGACAGATACAGTGACTCTGACGTGTGGTTTAACAACACTGCGTATTTCTCAACAGGGCGAAGCAGGCGCCAAAGGAAACAAAGGAGAGGTAAACACTCTTTAATACATTTCTGTTGTCAAGTCCGGTTATCATGAGCAACGTCTCTCAGTATTCCTGAATTTGATTTCTATCTCCATTGCAACCAGTGTCTGCATATTTTTGCCTTTTGGGGGCTTTTATTTTTAGATTTGTATAAAACGCTTCCTCTTATTTTAAATAAGATACAATGATGTCAATCCCATAACTGCATTTAACAAGTTTAGGTTTATATATAAATTGACTGTGTTTACAATTTCTCCACATTTCTCAGGTTTAAAATATCTTGGATATTTTTGTCAATTCTAGGGGCAATAAAACTGTAGCAAAACACCTATTTCACGATACTCTAATGTTTCAGTGTTTTTTTAATAATGATAATGTTTCAGCCGGGTGTATCAGGGGATGCCGGGAGCAGAGGGTCTGATGGGATCAAGGGTGACGTGGGTCCATCAGGGCCGCCTGGATCCAGGGGCTTTTCTGGTTTAGATGGGTTACCAGGACAACCAGGGATCCCAGGTTACCCCGGGAAACCTGTGAGTATGATGCTGTACCCTGGCCATCAACTTTTACACAGTACAAAATGAAAACGTTTGTTGTTATAGGGAAAGGCGCCTTCAGAGGAGCATCTTATGAAGATCTGCGCTTCTGTGCTGCAAAGTATGTTCTACTAAGTTTTTATCAATATCTTATTTCGCAGGTTTTCATATATTATCTGCAAAGTTTAAACCGTAGTTTTGGTGCGCGTTAACTGGTATGGTGTGGCTTGTGGTCAGCTACTGCAGCTGGATGCATCTGGTGCGGTGGGAGTAACTTTCAGTTCTCTGTCAAAGACCTTTAATATTTGTTTGCTATTGTTATTTTGAAATGTGGGAGTTGAGGCAACACATGTCAATTTTAATATTGATACTATAACGAAAGTTACACCATCATAACCATCACACACATTTACAATAAAATGGAACTGATATGGTTGCAACAGTTCTCTGTTTGTAACTTGTGTAAGATGCTTTGGTTGGACCAAAACGTGAATAATTGAAGGAGAATCATGCAAAATGTGTCATGAAACGGAGGGGAAGAACCCAAATGCAGGCAGACATGGCGGTGAAGGGGTTTTAAATGGCTATTTATTAAAATAACATCCACTACAAAGAGGCACAACAAAACCCACGAAGGGGGAAAACAAGACAAGATAATCTAATAACTAAAACAAGGACACGGACTGACTAGAAGAAGAAAACAAACCCTGTAAACAAACACTTAATACAAACTCTAAACTACACTTACAAGACAATAGGAAACAGGAACTTGACAGACAAGTTAACTTTAAACAGCAACAGCATACACGACTTTCACAGAACAGCATACACGTACAGACAATGACTGACACAAGACAATGCAACATGAGGACTCTTTAAAGGGAACAAACACAGGATAATTAATTGGGACCAGGTGTAGGAGATGAAACACTGAGGCAAAGCTAACGAGACAAAAGGGCGGGAAACACTGACAAAACACGAGAAAGAGCATTGCAGATCAAATCAATAAAGAAAGCCATGACTTTCTCACACAAAACCCTAAGGCTATGCCATGACTCGGAATCATGACAAAATGACAGAATGTGCAGTCAAACAGATTGTAAACTGTATGGCTTTGTAAACAGATGCACGCATTAAAGTAGCTGCAAATCATTGACATGTGAAATCAGGTTATACCTAAAGCAATAGTTAACCCAAAAAGAAAATGTATTCATTATTTATTCACCCTGATGTCATTCCAAACCTAGATGACTTTAAACACTTCCATTTTATGAACACAAAACCACTGAGACATTTCTCAAAATATCTTCTCTCTTTAAGAAATCACATTCTGCATCTTAATGCCGCAGTCTTAGCTTAATAAATAACATCTCCTTAAATGAACCTTAACAGATCAGCTGCCTCAGCTCCTGCAGGTGATGGGACAACAAAGTTGCCAACACTGTGAAACCAAACAAGGGCCACCAGGTGATCCAGGTCCTACAGGTCTAAAGGGCCCACCCGGACTCCCAGGACATCCTGGCACGGCAGGGACGCCAGGATACCCAGGTGCACCAGGGAGAAGAGGACAAGAGGGGGTAAAAGGTGAGGTCGTTTTTAAAGTTTGATATTTTTGCTTTATGTTTGTTAACTGTAATATTGTATCTTGTTTACTTCCTTAACGCTAGTTCAGTTGTGCATGGTTCATCATTGAATTCTTCAAAGTCTTGACTTGCTTTACCTATGAAACTATTTAGCAACAGTATTGATGGTTAATGATGTTAACATGTTAACTAGATCAGTGCCATAATGATAGATCAAGCTTTATTTTATAAAAAAAAAAACTTATTTTATTTTTTCTTGTTAAAAACGGTTTAATTATTTGATTGATTTATTATTTAATTTTGACGGTGGACTTTGGAAAACTGCTGTTCTTCTTACAGGTGATATCGGCCCAAGGGGGATGAAAGGTGCCAAAGGACAGGGTGATGTTGGGTTTCCAGGGACACCTGGCCCAGCAGGTAAGAAATAATCAAAGATGTCTTTATCAGACAGAAATCACAAAATCCCCTATGATTTACTTCGGATGCACACATACCAAATGCATAAATGTAAATTGGATGATATTTGTCCTTGTGATACCTTCTAAAGTTTGTTCTTGATCCACAGGTTTGCAGGGCCCACGTGGGGATGATGGTGAGGGATATCCTGGGCCTCCTGGCCCCCCGGGCAAACATGGCACTCCAGGCATTCCAGGCAAACGTGGGTCTCCAGGATCTGTGGGTGTTTGTGACCCCTCTTCTTGTTATCAGTCATACGGTCTCCGGGACGATCCTTTCAGGAAAGGACCAAACTTTTAGCATCAGGGCGATGGGATCTCAGCATTGATCTCAGCATTGACCTCAAGAACTTTAAACCTCTAAACAAGTGGTCTTGACTTTAAATATGTCATGAAGTGTGTTTTCTCTGACTTTTGTACTGTGTGATGAGTGAATCTTGTTTCTGACTGATTTTTGACCTCCCAAAAAGCTGTCCATGCTATATTCCAAGTGTTTTTGGAGGCGGTCGCGTCAGATGCGCATAAGCTATGACTTGGCCTATTTGAGACTGGCACTAAAACTGGATCGATTACACACTAAACATTTATGCATTTCATGATACAACACCGTTTATAAAAATGTACTAGTCATTTTACAAAATGTCATGTATTTATCCTATTTAAAGGACCATTGTAAGATTTTTTGCAGCATCTAGTGGTGAGGTTGCGAATTGGAACCAACAGCTCACTCTATCCCTTTCAAAGCACTAAGACGGCTGAAAGAGGACTAAGATTTTGTGACGTTTTCACTTCTTTGTTGAAGTAGATAATGTATTTATAAAACGTGCTCTTTAGAGCGGTTTGTCCATTTAGGGCTTAAGTAGCAAAAACATGGCGAATTCCATAAAAGTGGATCCACGGTGTATATATATACATTTACATTTATTCACTTGGCAGACGCTTTTATACAAAAAGACTTACAAGTAGGGTGCAGTGGGCATGTATTACTGCAGAGCAAACAGGTTTAAGGTGCCTTGCTCAAGGGCACTTCAGTCATTTCTTTGTGGGACTGAGAATTGAACCAGCAACCTTCTGGCTATGAGTCCAACTCTCTAACCACTAGACCATAACTTGAAAAGCTCATTCTAAGGTAATAAAAACATCCTTTTTTAAGATCCTTATACACTTCTGAAGACATAGGTAGGTGTATTATATTGCATTTCTGTCAATTGATTCTCCAGAAAATTACACATTGGACCTTTAAATGGAATTTTAATTTATTCGATTTTCAATGAGACAATGGACCTTTTGTGATAATATCAAAATGTGCTTGTTTGTTTACAAATTCAAAAGCTGTTTTTGGGGTAAAATTTGGACAAAGTCAATCAAAATCTAAGTCTTAGCCTGTATCAAAACAACAAGTGCAAGTACTATTAAAAGACAGCCTTGTGAACTTCCCCTTCAGGTTAACTTCGGAGCTTATGCATGGGTGGTCCAACCTTCTACTTGAATCACATCTGCGCGAGGAAAATTTCAACAAATTTTTTTTCAAAAGTTTTTCCCCTCTGAAGTGGCACAAACATAATCTGCATTTTCAGCTATTGTGTATCGAGACGCCGTGCCATGTTTGACATGATTTGTTCTCACTCCTCACAAATTTAATTTTAAATTTCATAATTTGGTCAACTGTTCCTCGAAAGAAGAAGTTCAATACTCTATCCACCGCACTGCTCTTGCCAAGTTACCTCTCTACAGGATGTGAAGCAATTCTATTGGCTATACTATGACACCAGAACCTATCCTTCTGCTATTGCTTTAAAATGTTTTGTTATTTAGGTATACTTTTAGTTGGTGCTGCTTTAGAAGACGTTAAA
This sequence comes from Triplophysa tibetana, assembly GCA_008369825.1. NCBI lineage: Eukaryota > Metazoa > Chordata > Actinopteri > Cypriniformes > Nemacheilidae > Triplophysa > Triplophysa tibetana. Next base: position 6,936,333 of record CM017899.1, read on the forward strand.
TAGAATTTCCAATAATAAAGCTTTGGCTTTAGCATCTGTTTTTGACAAGATAGCTTTGTGAAAAGATCAGTAATTGACTTCTTCTATTTATTTAATTGTTTTCTATTTTGTCTTGTTCTTTTCAGATTGTTCTGTTTTGTGTCATTTTTTTAATGCACAATTCTTATTTGTTTCAGGAAATATTAAATCTGATTTATTTCATATATGAATTCATTGTTTAAGTGCGGCTGACATTTGATTTGTATTTTAATATAAAGCAGTATTTAAACTCAAATAAATGTTTTAATCCTAAATGATCTCTGGCATTATTCATTGATTTCAATAATGTGATCCTATGGCATTTCCTGCATGTTGACCAATGATGTGTGGGTGTTAGTTGTTTTTACAGCCCATGACAGGAAGAATTAAGTGTTCTAGAGTTCCTTGTTCAGTGCGTATGCGCTGGTTCTCATGATAAGCCACATCGTGGTTGCGATTGTTCAGTCAAAGCTTCATGCACGTTCATCAGAGACACTGGTGAGTAACATCTCTTGTTCAAAACAGACCATACGCTTTCTTTTCAAATTAAAAGCCACATGTGATTTAATAATGTTTGCATTTATTTCAACAGACCACAGAATCATACCACAGAAACCATGGAGGACTATGATGATTATTTTTTTGACAACGACTACAACCAGTCCAAGGTAGAACAATCTTATGTCACAACCAGTGAAGTCCCATTGTGCGAGAAAACTGAGGTGAATGGTTTCGGCGCTGCATTTCTCCCGACATTATACTGCATAAACTTCGTGCTGAGTTTGGTGGGGAACGGACTGGTGCTGTGCATCATCTACAAATACGAGAAGCTCAGCACCGTCACCAACGTATTCCTTCTCAACCTGGTCATCTCAGACCTGATCTTCGCCTTCACTCTTCCCTTCTGGGCAGAGTACCACCGCTCCCAATGGATCTTCGGCAAAGTCATGTGCAAGCTGGTGGGCAGTTTTTACTCCATCGGCTTCAACAGCTCCATCCTCTTCCTCACGCTCATGACCTTTGACCGCTACCTGGCAGTGGTCCATGCCATCGCCGCGGCCCAGAGCAGGAGGATGATGTACGCTTTCTGCTCCTCCGCTGGCGTCTGGTTCATTAGTATATTGGCCAGCGTGAAGGATATGGTTCTTTTTAACGTGCGGGAGAGTTCGGATGCTAAGCTGTGTGAAGTGACCGGTCACGCCCACAACATCATCCAAAAGTGGCAGCTGATCGGGCATTATCAGCAGTTTCTGCTTTTCTTCACCATTCCTCTCCTGATGGTCCTGTACTGCTACTTTCGCATCTGCTTCACGATCATGTCCACTCGCATGGCGGGGAAGTACCGGGCGGTCAAACTCATCCTCTTCATCGTTTCCTTCTTCTTCGTCTGCTGGACACCGTACAACGTGGTCATCCTGCTGCAAGCCCTCTACATGTCCTTTGGAGACAAATTGAAGTGTTGGAATGGTCTCGACTATGCCCTGTACGTAACACGTAACCTTGCCTACATGTACTGCTGCATCAGCCCTGTCTTATACACCTTTTTGGGAAAGAAATTTCAAAACCATTTTCGCAAACTTCTGAACAAGCATGTACCATGTCTGAAGATGACCGTAAAGTCGACCCAAAGCAGTAGAAACACATCCTTCAGAACCCCAAACACTGAATAATCAGCACGTGTGGCTGCATCTGGTTCGTCTGGTACATTCTGAAATGTGTTATTTAGAGCATGTCAAAAGCACCTGCTACTTTCCGAAAAAAGAACAAAAGGAACCAATGTGTTATTTTCTTTGTGCATAATTCATTTCATAGTAGAACCACTTCAAGCTGAATGGTTTATGAAGAACCTTTGACATCCGAAGTCCCTTTCTGTTTCAGAAAATAATCTTTGTTGTTGAAAAAGGCTCTTTAGGCTGACAAAAAAGACGCATTGCATTGGCATTGCTGTGCAGAGCTCTTTTTTAAGAGTGGATGAATCATTGCTCTTCAAACCTGCTGAATGGGTGTATTATTTACATTATGCTGAGAATGTATTATGCTTGATTATCAATTTTAGCTTATCGCATAAGTACGTTAATACGGTTATGTCAGTTTTATTTTTATATATATTTGTTCATAAATTTCAATGTTGCAAAGCAAATCTATAGAACACACATTATCAAACAGACAATATAGAATATAAAAATATGTAAAAAATAATAATAAAAAAACTATTTGTATTGAATACATTGTAATAAAGCACACATGGTTATATAGCAAAAATCTTTTATAATATGTACATTAGCTACATTATCTGTGGGAATAATTGTCTGTTGGATTGAAATTGTTATTCTTTGCTCTTTTAAGTGTGTCCGTGTTTATTGTAATAATGTATGTAATGTATATGTAAATATTCCTTCGCAAATATTTCCTTAGATGTTGTAAACATTTGAAAGTTATGATTAAAATGCCTTTTTTAATACTTCTGTGATGCAACGTTATAATTGTAACAAACACTGTATAGTGCATTGTGAAACTTGCCTTTGGGTTCCTGTGCAATGTACAGAAACCAGATGTCTCTGACTTTTGTATAATGTTCTGTATGTTTTGTGCTTACCTTGTTCCAAATTTATTTCTTTTTTGTAAATGTTAAATGTACTGTTTTGTATTGCAGTTGAATTGCTCGCCTATGATGAATAAAAAAATACTATAACAGGAACTTCCTGATATCTTTTCAGTTATTTTTGGTGACCTGTTTTCTCACCTTTCAAAGCTTCAAGTGAGCCAACTTCCTGCCATCTAAATAGGTAAATCTACCTGTATCCTGTTGATCAAACTGATATGATCAGATCTTCATTTCTAGCATAAACTTTTGGATCACAGTTACTGGGCGACAATTAAATGACTCAAATTCATTTGCTGGGGTTTTGTATGGCTATTTTCTAATACAAATACGTTTTTATAAATGTTTGATTCTATATGTTTCACGAGGAGAGGATCTTTGATGACACGTTAACCAATTGGTTTGGACTGAGGAGAAAAAAGAAAGAAAGAGTTTCATCATCATTTATTCACCCTCATGTCATTTCAAACAAGTGTGACTTTCTTCTACAGAACACAAAATAAGATATTTTGTGCAAATTGTCCACACGTCAGTGGAAAGACCTTCAAACAGAAAACCTTTGAGGAGTCTACCCACTCAGATACACACTGCACCTGTTTATAATCCTCCCTTTCATTTCTTAACCTTGATCATTTCTTTATAATCTCTATAATCTCGCCAGATGCATTTTCCATCTTTACCAGTGTATATTGTACTTTAAAAGTTCTCTTATTATTTAACTGCATGCATTCATTAGGGTAAGCTGTAACAATGTACTGTAGCTTTAAGAGATGTTGTAATCATCAATCAACATCACCAGAAGCTGCTTCAGAGGCTTTATTAATACCATATAAATAAAAGTAGAGCACACAAAGACACAGTAGGCCAACTACAGAATAATGTTATTTATGTCATTAAATGTATGGCATATGAACGGTTTGTGTTGTAGGATGATCGTGAAGTATAATGGGAATTTTATAATATATATATTAATTCACGTGTAATTCTTCACCTTCCCCCTTAAATACAAACAATTTCTATGACATAAGTGACAATAAATACATATTTACTATAAACATATAAATACGTGTTTAAAAGGTCCGTTAAAAATGGACTACAACATTTTAAATCCAATCGCAACAAATCATGGCTAATCACAGCCAATCACAGCCAATCCCATCCAGTCATAGCCAATCACAACCCCGCTCACGTCCAAATCAACATCCATTCACGTCGCCCATAGTCGCCTTAGGGATGTGCAGTCAACAGCCAATCAATGTCCAGACGTCCAGTCATCCTGATCCGTGCGCGCGTAGCGTACGTGCGCGGGTGGGGTGAATGGCGTAAACAGATCGTAACTGAAGGAAAAAAAACTGAAATCAATCCGAGAGCGCGTTTCCATTGGTTACAGGCTCCTGGTACCCAGGAAAGAGGATGTAGCATCTACTGCGGTAGCTTAGCAAACGGGCCAAATGTGAGGAAAGGGCGCCTGTCGTGCGGGGTAATATGGGGCAGATAATGGCTATATGAACGTAAAGGTGATGATTCACCGGCAGGTGATACTGACCCAGGTGAGTGGTTGTTATTTACCGTTATCTGCCGTTAGTCAGACGTGTTTTGCGATGTCTGTGGTGATTAGCAGTGTATGTTTATATGATAACGTTCCCCGAGGCGTCTATTCAGTACATTGTGGTGTGGTGATAACGTGTTGAAAAAGGGTTTCTGTCAGTTTCTTTGCCCTTGTTAAATATGTGCTCAGCATCAGTCGCGGCCTCGCGCATCTTTGTGTGGTGCGCGCGCATGTTTTCGTGCACGTGCTTGTGTTTGTGGCCCGAAAGAGCATCACCATCGCTTACTCAGAATGCTACACCTGAACCGCACACCTCATCCTAAACCAAAAGCGCAGATGTATACCCTAAACCTAGAACTCATCCTACATCAGGAAAACAAAAACACACCCCATCATATACTCCACACTTACACCCTAAACGTGCACCTCATCCTACATCAGATACACAAACCCTACAACTTTCACCCCAAGGGGATAAAACAGTGGTTAAGATACATATTTATATTTATAAAAGATAAATTGATCAATATATCTCTCTGGCTGATGAATCTAGTCCTTTGTATCTCCCATCATTTACCATCCCATAATCTAGATCTCTGTATTGGCCACTGATTGAGGAATCATGTTCTTTTAATCACTTTTAGGCAGCTCATCAGGACAACAGTGGCTTATTAAAGTCATTTGTACATAAACACGATAGGATTCATACAGCAAATTTTCAGAATGGATGGGGGATCATGTATTCATTATTACTCAGGGTTGGATCAGAACAGAAATCAATTAAGTGAGGGGCAGAGACGGGGTGGATTAGTATCGATTCACCTGAGACCAGCAGTCCATTGATCCCCTCTAAAATCAGCACCAGAAAACCATATGTTCTTGTAAAGGCAATTGTTTTTCCTCGCTTCCCCGCATGTGTGGGTAATGTGTGAACTTTTTTTATACAATAACATTTTATTAGTATGTTTATTTATAGATATGTGTTGCCCAGTTTGTTCCAGAGCAATGCTGCTCATATCTGATCTTACGTTAAAAATTTTGTTTGAAATAAAATGTTGTTAAATGGAAAAAGAACATTAGTTTTTATGAATAGATGTGATGCACATATTAATTCTTGAAAATGTGAAGTGAAACAACATAAAGAGAAGATTTTTGATTTTTGTTTTGAAAGCACTTTATGTTACACAAAAAGGTAATCACCGTGCAAGTGTGTAGTAATTAAAAAAATTTTTTAATAGTAAAGCAACTTTTTGAACTGTAGTGTGCTACCTGTACGCTAATGTCTCAGGACACTTGGTAAAATTAATTAAATTATGGTGTCCCAAAAAATGGGATTAATGTGGACTATTCCTGACAACCCCCCCAACAAACAGAAACTAAAGTATAAATTAAAGTCTCTGAACTGGAAGCTGTGATCAATGTTATATCTGCATTAACACTTTGTATTGTCTTCAGTAGCTGGGTACAATAAAATACATACTTTTTCCATTGCTCTCGAGAAAAATGGGTTAGAAGGGCACGAGAAAGCACAAATGAAATGAAAATTTGACAAAGTATAATCGGTAAAATACCAATAATAAACAATACACAATATCAAAAACTCAAGGGTAGATGTTACTTTGTACTGACATGCCATCATCATCAGAGAAGAATCGCGGGAGTACATTTTCAGCTTTTGGTGAAAGATTACAAAGGCTTTTTTGTGTGAGTTGACATGCACGGATGAATTATTGCATAATGCATAATCAAACAGATTATCGCAGATTTTCTGCATAATTTGGCCGAAGAGGTGCCATGTGGCGTCATCATTTGTGTCGTGCATTCCGTCAAAACCTACTCCAAAGGTCAAGCAGAGATACTCTTTATTATAAGGAGACAGTGAGGTCTGTCACACCTACAATTGGAGAAAGCAAATCGGCTAACAACATCCATTGACATCCATTAAAGCGGGCCTTACACACAGGGTTTCTGCAAATATCATATTAATCTTGAGTACCTATGGAGTAGTATTGCATACTTCGTGTCTTCGAAGAGTATTTAGTTTGATCAAATTTTTTAAAGATAGATACAGCTTTACGATTGTTTCAGATAAACATACGTCGCGTGCGGGGGGAGGGGTAGGCTGGACCAAAGCACATGCACACCCATTGTCAACAAAACATAGACATCAGTTTCACTCACCGCATGCGGTTCATGTCCGGCATCTTGTAGCGCTGGGACGGCTCCATATATCAGTTTCAAACGATCTCCAAATCCAGCATTATATCCACCGTTTATATAACATTCATCACCCAAATGCTAACAAACAAACATCTGAACTTCGCGAATGTATGCTCTCTCTCTCCAGCTCGGCCGTGCTGCGTGCTTTTCTGGGACAATTGTCCAATGAGGGACTAAGAAAAGCTGTTACAAAACAGTTTGATATATTCGAAAAAAACGTTCTGAAATCCGTACGACACCTGGGGGAGTGTATCGAGCACAGAAATACTGCATTATACGCCCAACTCGTTTTTTGACAAGTTGACCATGATAAAAAAAAAACACGTTTAACATTGTAAAGAAGTCAGAATGCATGAAACACCGTTGCAGGGCCGCTTTAAAAAATAGCATCTGGCCTCCTTTCCTGCGTTCTGCTGAAGCCAAGCCGTTAGCATTAGTTGTTACGCTTTTTGGCTAAACGTTGAAGGCTTTCCATCTAGTGGCTTTGAGTCAAGTAAGCCTCACAGATGTGTGTTTCACATTCTTAAACATTACGCCTAAGAACCAGCCATCTGATCTATGAAGAAAACTGTCATATTTATATTGGTGACAATGAACATTCATCAACTAAACGCTGATTTCTTAAAGGTATGCAAGGTTCATGGTATAAACGCATAAACGTAAACTTTTAAAATGTTTCTATACGCACGCTGGTCTGTTATCGCAGGGGCATTTCCACAACCATAAACATCAAGTGGTAGGAAACGAATCGTAATTGGTTGCTTGACCTGTCAGTTAAAATGGCGTCTTGCGTGGGCCTTGGTGAAAGGTTCCAGACCATCAGTCTGAATCTGCTTCATGCCTTTTAATCATAGGAAATTTATAGTGAAGAACACTGCTTGCCAATTCAAGTAGTTTTGTTAACCTTTTCCGGAAATAAAGCCGCTTCAAAATCAAGTGTTTTATGCCGCAGAAATCTCTGCAAAATCCTGTGTGGACTGATATACCCAGTATTCACACTATCACTTATAATGCATTCATGCATCGGTGTAGTGTGCCCTTGTGCTGAAGTTTATTCGTTTTCATGTAGGAGATTACATACATACTGTATTTGAGACGGAATTGTGGCTTGATCCTGTTTCTCTGTGCTCTGAATAGAAATATCTGCTCCTGTAGGCCTGTGTTTTCTGTTATGTAAGTGCATTAAAATTCTTGGGTTTCAGTTCGCCGCACATGAGCCTGATGCTGATGTATCCCGTCCCGCGTGAGACGGACATACACACACACCCAGTGTTATTTAATGGATCTGCCTCTGGGGCTTTAATGATTATAATTAATGTAACCGTGTCAGTGTGATTACAAGGTGTGTTGTTAAAGCTTTCCTCCTCCTGTAAACACAAACGCGACTGCTGGAAGATTGAATTTGCTTCAACTCGACACCGTTTAGTCATCAGTTAAATTTGCCCCTTTAGCTGTTTTCTGACAGCAAAATGAAGAAATTACATCATTTACAAAAAAAGCCAATTTTACATTGTTAACTTCCTCCTTTGGTCCCCCTTCAAGAGGATCAACCATTGTGTGTTTACAGTTGGAGATCATATGATGGTTTTGATGTACTGAGATCATTCACAACTCCAGTCGAGACCTCTAAACCCCTCTAATGCATGATGATCTGATCTCCAACATTGAACCACCTGCTTTTTTAGTGGAGACGTTGATTTGCGAATCCTTGCGGATGGACTGACAACATTCAGATTTTCACTCCATGTCTTGTGTATTCACCTGGAATGTTGGACCTTTCCCTTTAACGTTACATGTTTATTTTTCACAAGAACTGTGTTTTGTGAAATTTGAATTTGGTTATCATAATGGTTGCGTTGACAACAGACTGATCTGCCTCATTCCACGTACTTCTTAGATGGCCATGAAAAGCCGTTACTGCAGCATCCGAGCCCCCCAGGACACCATTGTACTTTCCATTTTTTGCATGCTCGGATTCACACACATATGTTCCAAAAGAGCATCAGGCCCTTGTTTTTGTATAATGATATTAAAATATATCCTGTTTCCCTCTCTTGTATTCTCAGAACTTGTACCAGAGCAGGTTTCTCGGGCTTGCAGGTATGGCTTCTCCATCTCGAGCATCTCATGGTAGGCGGCGATGCAAGGACCCGATTCGGCACAGTTTCAACCCTGAGCAGTTCCCTAACGTGGACTTCCGGAACGGCGTGCATGAGGAGCTGGCCGCCGCCGTGCTGCGCTCCACCAGCGATACCAACCTTGTGACCTCCCACTGCCGCTCCACCCTCACCGTCAGCACGTCCAGCTACACCATCGGCCAGACCCAGGACATCACTCTCATCTGGGACATCAAGGAGGAGGTGGACGCGGGGGACTGGATTGGCATGTACCTCATTGGTGAGATTGTTTTTTCTTTGTTTACTGAGTAAAATGTTTGATAGCTCAAAACCATAGGAATAAAGGGGATAGTTCACCCCAAAATAAAAATTGTCATTCAAAACATGCATTTGACTCTTTAATTTGTGAAACACAAAACAAGACATTTTGCAAAACGGGGTTGCCAAACAACTCGTTATGTGTAGGGCTCTGTGAACGTTTTTGTATCTATGCATAAAATCTAATAATTGATTATAAAATATGCAATTAAACATTAAACAATGCTAACTGTTCTTTTGTAAATAAAGTATTCTTATTGTGTAAATTTTACTTTTGATAAAAAGCTTATAAATCACCTTACATATTTTATACTGTAGTACTGTACATACACACAGTACTTGCGTGTCTCCCTCCCTCTCTCTCTCTTTCTCTCTCTCTCTTCAGATGAATGTGTGTCTGCAGGAAGCTGCATGTATTGTAAATAAAGCTCTTTTCATTTCTAAACTTGGACCGCTGTTTATAGTTGTTTAAGATGTAAAGCGATCAATTGACCCCACATTGCGTCTCTAAGCCATTAGTTCTCAAACTGGGGGCTCCAAGATGGATCCAGGGGAAACAGAACAGTCACATGCTATTTTTCAGGTCATTTTACATTTAAGATATAACAATCAAAATTTCACAAAATAAGCTGTAGAGAGCCTGCAATCATATGAACCACTGTCTTTTATGGGAAGGTGATGTTAAATTCGACGACACGGATCAGCCATGTTAATTAGACAATGAATGAACAATAGATAGGCTCCCTGTTGTAACATCCACCCGTTGCTAAAATAAAAGTGATATCTAGTGGATGGTAGTAGCAATGACATTCACGCTAATGAATATTTTGTGCTTGTTCGGAAATATTCAATAAAAAAAATAGATTCACGGCTTTTGAGAATCGAATCGACTTTTATTTTTTTACCCAGGTCTAACGCCTTGTTCTTAATGGTTTCTATTGTCTGTTGTTGTATTGCAATGATGCATCGTGATATCGAATCGTTTTAGAATGATATCAGGTTGAGTCAATGTTAAAAGAATTGTCATTTCCGGGGCAGCTGTGTCAGAAAATGTTCTTAAACATAATGGTACTCAGAGGTTGTTTGCACTCCGATAAGAAGTATATTTGTGCCGTATATAATTTTAACAGACCCTGTGACTATTTGGAGATTATTAAAATGTGTAGATGTGTACATGAGCATTTAAATGTGATGTGTACTACACAAAGAGATCGATCCAATCTCTTGTTGTTCTCTTAGATGAGGTTCTGTCAGAGAACTTTCTGGACTACAAGAACAGAGGTGTCAACGGCAGCCACAGAGGTCAGATCGTCTGGAAGATCGAGGCCAGTTCCTACTTTGTAGAACGTATGTTATTCCTGAATTCTTGCAAGAAATGGAAATGATGTGTGTGAACGTAATAAATGTAAATTGTAATGATTTACATGAGTGATCCAAGAGCAGAGTCAGAACGAGAGCGAGCTGAAGAGCGTCATGGCCTGTTGATTTCCTGCAGCAGGTGTAATGGTTATTTACCGCACACAGGATGTCATTTAAGGAAATGTGGGTGTTTGAAGCTGCAAAGATCCTCTTCCTTTGTCTTGGCATGAGAAAAACTTGTGTGACAGTGTGACATGAAATTTTTTCAGGTGTAACGCAATCATAACTGGTCATTTCAAGAGTGATACACAAAGTGATGGAAAACTTATTTTCATGCAATATAATATATTTGTTAAATATAATGTGTGCATGCTACAAGTGTGAAATTTAAAAACTAGATTTGTTTGTTTGACTTAGCAAGCGTCTTAGCCCTCATCAGAATATTTGCATGTGACTGAGTGTTAAAACATCAACTTTAAAGCAAATGTGATTGATGGATTAGCATAACTCAAAATTACTTACTACCCTTACAGTCAGCAACACTTTATTCAAAGTAAAATAGTTAAAGTTAAATAATAATAATAATACAACTTCTTACAATACCCAAACCTAGTTTTAATACAGCGCTTCTTACGGAAAGACCTTCACTATCCTAATGATGCGTCTGGTGCACTAGGAAATGTTTTCTATGTGTGTTATAACCCAGAATGCAATCTGATGTATCACACTGTGATTCCATACACCTCACGTAATGTTTTTGGGGTCTTAGGATGTCTTTACCATATTATTGAACTGACTGTGAGCTCTTTGAAACCGCACACAGAACCTTGTGCCTAACATCATCACTGTTTGTTATTGTGACCTTTTCTGTGCTTGTCTCTGTTTCAGCGGAGACCAAGATCTGTTTTAAATACTATCATGGCCTGAGCGGAGCTCTGCGGGCCACCACACCGTGTGTGACCGCCAAGAACCCCGTCGCACCGGTGAGTGACTAACCATTGAACACTTTAAAACCTTTCTTTAGAACATGTTGGAAAAATGTCCGGATTGTATATTTTCATAATATACATTCACCTAAAGGATTATTAGGAACACCTGTTCAACTTCTCATTAATGCAATTATGGTGGTGGTGGTGTAATGGTGGGGATGTTTTCTTGGCACACTTTGGGCCCCTTAGTGCTGATTGGGAATCATTTAAATGCCATGGCCTACCTGAGCATTGTTTTTTTCATTTTTTTTTTTTCATTTGGCAGACGCTTCTATCCAAAGCGACTTACGGTGCACTTATTACAGGGACAATCCCCCTGGAGCAACATGGAGTAAAGTGTCTTGCTCAAGGACACACTGGTGGTGGCTGCTGGGATCGAACCAGTAACCTTTTGATTTACCAGTTCAGTGGTTCAACCCAGTGGTTTAACCCACTAGACCACCATCTCACATGTTTCTGACCATGTCCATCCCTTTATGACCACCATGTACCCATCCTCTGATGGCTACTTCCAGCAGGATAATGCACCATGTCACAAAGCTCGAATCATTTCAAACTGGTTTCTTGAACATGACAATGAGTTCACTGTACTAAAATGGCTCCCACAGTCACCAGATCTCAACCCAATAGAGCATCTTTTGGATGTGGTGTAACGGGAGCTTCGTGCATCCCACAAATCTCCATCAACTGCAAGATGCTATCCTATCAATATGGGCCAACATTTCTAAAGAATGCTTTCAGCACTTGTTGAATCAATGCCATGTAGAATTAAGGCAGTTCTGAAGGCGAAAGGGGGTCAAACACAGTATTAGTATGGTGTTACTAATAATCCTTTAGGTGAGTGTATATGTCTGAATATATGCATATGTCTGAACAGAATCATTATGTACTGAGCAGTATCAATGATCATATAAACTCCTTTGTATCTTACTGATTATTTCTATTTTGTTCATTTTAGAATAATAGTTAACATATCGAAACTTTGGAATAACACAAAGATAACAAACAAAATGAAGATTTTAGCTTTTGACCGGTGTTATATATACTGATCAGTCATGTGTTTTTTGTTATATCCTTCCATCGTTTTGGCTTTCCATCATGTTTCATTGAGTGTCTGGGAAGAGAATAGTCTGTGCCATCTGTTTCTCAGAGGATTAAAGCCAAAGATAATCTCAGGTTATCATTTCATGCTTAATACAGTCACAGAACAAATGCAACTCTACTTTCTTAATATGGAAGTGTTTCAGATAAGGTTCCCAAAGCCATTCAACCTTGCTCAGACAAACACGTCCATTTTCTTGCTCAACGTCTTGTTTCAGTTTGTCTGGCCAAAGCTTGACACCATTGGTTGAAGCAAATGTTGACATGTTTGACAGAAAGATCAATGATGTGTAGACTACACAGAGCCAAAGCATTGGAGACTTTATTGATGTTTTTTTACCTGGCTGGGAAATGCTGTTGGATGTTTAGATTAGAAAAGATGGTATGGTTAGGATTCTACGTGATGAGTTTATGGCATGAAGAATATGACACATAGAATTGACTGTAAAAAGCATCATTGTTGTCACGCATTCATTTTAGTCTGGGACTTGCCTTATGCTTTGTCTGTGAAACCAGGACTCAGAAAGTTACTTAATCTTCAGAATCAGCAAATATTGCTCTGAATAATCGACAATCGGTATAGGTGAAGAAATGTTGTATAAGTGCATCTCTACTTTTATGCAGAAAAAGTACTTTGTCCTTAAAATATTTTTCTTAAAGAACATGTTTTGTTTAGCTTCATATCACACTGAAGTGATTTGTTGTGATGAGATCGAATTGTATGTTTTAAACGGATGTTGCTGTCGTTGAACTGACGTGAAACCTTGTCCATGAATGAAAAATCATGTCTTACACATTTTTTGCTGTCAGGTGTATAAACCAGTGACCACAGATGATGTTCCTCAAAGCCAAGGTCGCAGAAGACTCATCAGCTTCTCTCTGTCAGGTGTGTGCGCGTGCATGCGTGTGTGTGTGTAAAGCCCGTGGTATACTTCTTTTTTACGTGTACGCAGACCTACACGTACAGCCGAATATTCAGCCCTTCAAAGTATACTTCCTTTGAATCATATGCGTACATCCATGTTTTGACGCATGCGCATTACGATGCATTGCAATACCTCTCAGGATCTATAGGGGTCAGGTTTTCTTCTACAACCTTGAATCGATGCTCCCAGGACACTGTTGCCACTTGGTGTTTAAACGAATTACTCCAAGAAATGGAATGCGCATGCGTAACCTGCACATACTATTTACGCGAGGGAACAAATTTCTGGCGGTGCGCATACTATTCAGAAGACGAACTTTCAGTAACGCGCACTGTACGCAAACCCCAACATTTATAAAACTTTACCTTATCCGCTAGCATGATTTCTTGTTCCTGTCTGATTGATGGCCATCAGCGGTGGTGTTAAAGACAAAAGATCCCATCATCCCACGCTCTTTCACAGCGTCATCAAGCTGCCGCATTGTTGTTGAGTTTTTTTTACAAGCTGTAGCTTTAAAGCACAGTACATCATTAAGCTTTATAAATATTTATGGGTCACCTATTTTTAATGTCTCCTGGAGATGTGATTATTGATCGAGTGCTAACAGCCCATAAAAGCTGTTCAGTGTGTTTACTTCAGTTAGTTTCCCCGTACTGAACGTACTCTGGTTGTACCATGCCTCACATTTATAGTGATGGTATACCTACTGTATATTACTATTTTGCCAAACACAGGATTTACGTGTTCGATACAGTGGTACTGACATCATGGTTGTATTTCAAACCACAGACCCTCTTCGGAGACCCATTAAGAAGATTTTAAGCTTTTTCTGCCCGGCCTTTCTTTTTAGCTTCAATGTGTAATGATTCAGGCTCAGAGCGCTTGAGAAAGAAAAGCATTCCCTCGATGCTTTAGTAGGATTGTGTCTGTAATAAATGCGTGTGTGTGTTCAGATTTCCAGGCAACGGGACTGAAGAAAGGCATGTTCTTCAACCCCGACCCCTACCTGAAGATCGCCATCCACCCTGGGAAACACAGCATTTTCCCTGCCCTGCCTCACCACGGCCAGGAAAAGAGATCAGGCATCGTCGGCAATACCATCAATCCTGTTTGGCAGAGAGAGGTATGTGAAACACCCACGCGCACACACACACCAACACAAACCCTTGAAACCACTAGAGAAAAGTGTAAAGCTCACCTCGGCCACTTTAAAAATGCTGCCTTTCAGTGAAAAGAACCAATCCTTCGTTAAAGTCAGGGATTCGTACAGAGAAAAAAATATGTCTAATATCTTTTTAAAACTTTTGCATGTTCAAAAAGAGTTATAGTGTGTTGTGAACGTGCATTTGGTCACTTTCATAAGCAAGCATATAAGAGCACACAAGTGGCACACAGTTTTATGAAGATTAAGTTGGCTTGTTGGCACAACGAACATTACAGCTGAGCAGGAAATATCCCAGTGCCAGTCTTAACAAATGTGTGGTTACTCTGTGTCTGACCTCACGTTCAGTGTGGAGACATTTGGGTGTTTTTGACTGCCATTCAGTTTGCTTTTGTTGGTTCTTTGCTTATGGAGGACCACAGAGCAGGTTCAAGGGCCAAAAGATCCAACCACGACAAAAAAGAGCACTGTCTTTAAAACCAGCTACATTTTTTTCCTTACCATTTTCTGCATCTCTGTATTTCTTTTATTTTTCGTAGCGCTTCAATTTTGTGTCTCTGCCCACGGATGTGCTGGAGGTCGAGGTAAAGGACAAGTTTGCCAAAAGTCGACCCATTATAAAGCGTTTCCTGGGGAAGCTGTCCATGCCAGTGCAGAGATTACTGGAGAAGCATGCCATCGGGTATGTACTTCAGACACGACACGGCCTAACATTTTAATGGAAGTTTAAAAATATAAATTAACTGATTTTAGTTTTTCTCTAAAATATTGCTCCTGTGAGTGCGTCTGTTGGGTGAACAATATCGATACAATATTGAACTTACAAACCGAAATCCTGCCCAGCCATTTACATGAACATGATTTCTTAAACATCCTTATCAATTAATCATTAACAACTAGAAATGTCATTGAAATACATAAGGATGGAAGCACAGTTTAAAACTTGTCCACACTGGGACAATAATTGCGCGTGCTTTTTGACGAAGTTTTACACCTCGTGTCTAAACAAAGATATACAAAAATGAGTATGCACACAGATGCTTAAATACGCCACAGCCAAATGCCTTATGTTCATTTTTCATTGGCCAACCAATGAGATAGTTTTTTTTTTCACGTGCTTGGAGCTGCTGAAGTTTTTGTAAAACACGACTTAGTGGCGCTCAAGCACGAGACGGTCTTGCCGAGCACCAGTTATACCAACGACGAAGAGGAAGGGGCAAGATAAATACAGTGCCCCAATTTGCCTACTTGAAATGGAAAAATATGTACATTTTAGTGCGTAGTAAAACTGTATGCAGTCACTGGAAGATACAAATTATTTTATCGGATACTATTTAGGACGGATAGTATGTGAATTGGGATGCAGCTAAATTATTCTTCTGTGTGACAAATGTCAGAAGCATAAAGTTGAGCAGCGCCCCCTTGTGTAACGGGGTAATTCTGCTTTTAATTAAGCTCCATCTAATGTCAGGGAGTGAATTTGCACAGTCACTTGGCTCATAGGCAGTGTAAACCACTGGGGTATGAACGTCGAAAAACATCTAGAAAAATGCTGTAAATAAGTGCGTGTGATTATCATCCTGGTGTGGACAAACCTTAAAAATATAGAAAATCATAAAGGCTTTTTTAAGTGTTTCTTTAAGTGTATCGCCACTTGAATTTGTCATTTTATGGATTCACGTTTACTGAATTTTATATGTTTATGAGTTAAAATAAATTATTCCTGTAGCTCGATAGGTTGAGCATTGCGTTAGCAACTTAAAAGTCATGGGTTTGGTTCCCTAGCAACATCAAATGTATAAAATATATAGCTTGAATGCAATGTAAGTCACTTGAATAAAAGGATCTGCCTAATGTTTAAACCTAAATGTAAAAGATGGGGTCACTCATGAATTTGTATTTGAATAATCAATGTGTCTCTTTCACTTTCACTCACTTAACGTTTGTGATTGTTTCACGTAGGGATCGTGTGGTGAGCTACACGCTGGGTCGGAGGCTTCCTACGGAACACGTCAGCGGTCAGCTACAGTTCAGATTTGAAATCACCTCTTCTATCCATCCAGGTATCTCCCGCTTTTGCTGTAAACGTAGAACGAGTCCTCGATACAACATATACTCACTAGTACACCGTCTGTTATTTTAAACACAGAATGCTATAATGTGGGACGCTACAAGACAATCAGTATTCCACGGATGAAATTGTAGGACCTGAAATAACTGTTGTATAATCTGATATACTCGCCCGACCACATGTATGAATTATATTATCAGCTTTTCACATCAGCTGCTGCTCGTAACAATACGAAGTCACATTTATCAGATGATACTGATATGCCCACCTCTGTCTGCTTCTGTCTTTTGTGCAGATGATGAGGATATGTCTCTCAGCACAGAGCAGCCTGTGGTGGCTGGTGACGCTCAGGTTCAGCCTCAAGCAGAAGACACCATGAGTTTGGACCAGGCGGCTCCAGATCTGCCGTTTGACGGAGAGGCAGCTTCTGCCGAGATGCCTATGGATGTTGAACCTGGGTCCAGCTGTGCAGTTTACGCAGATACAGCTGATGCAGCCGAGGTCGAGCCTTTGGAGGCTGAGGAGCAGACGCAACAAGAGCCCGAGGAACAGCAGGCGGACCCTGTCGAAAGTCAGGACAGAGCAGATGAACAAATAGCTGTGGAACAAATGGAAGAAGGTGAGACGCATGCGGAGGCAGAAGAGGGGAACCCAGTGGAGGCCGAGACTGACTGTGCCTTTGATGATGAACCTGTAGACCCTTCAGAAACTCCTGCGATGGAAGAAGAGGATGGAAACCCGGACCCTCAATCAGTCCCGGAAGAAGAAGAGGTGGATCTTGAAGAAGGCTGTTCGCTGAGGATCAGAACCACACCGAGACGGAAAACACGTCCGTGCTCGCTTCCCGTGTCGGAGCTGGAGACGGTCATCGCTTCTGCCTGTGGAGAACCGGAGACTCCACGTTCCCATTATATCAGAATACACCACCTTCTGCACAGCCTGCCCTCCACCCAACCTGAAAACCAGGGGGACGGACCTGAACGCGACAGGCCACAGGGAGTGGAGGAGGAAGATGAAGATGAGGAAGAGGGTGCGACACCTGAGGCTCAGACACTAACGCCCAATGGCCCGCGGAGGACTCTGCCCCGCAGTCGCTCGCACGAGCGCCTCTCTGATCTCATTCAGATGCTCGATAGAGAAGGACAGCCCCTCGGGGCTGAGGGCCAGGTCGGAAGTCAAAGGTCGCCGGGGGAAAGCGAATGTGATTTGAGTCCGGTTCCCTGCTGCAGTCATATGGCACAGAGGACCACGGGACCAGTGCGGGCGCCGTCTCTAGATAGCGCTCGTAGGTCTGAGAGCACTGTGTTTTCATCTCAGGATGATGAGGATGAGATGGACAGGGTGAACGGCATGGTGGGATCAGAGGCTGAAGCGGGGGCTAAGAACCGAGAGCCGGGAGATGGAAGCTGTCAGTGGGAAGAGGCACCTGACAGCCACGTCCAGAGCCCGCACAGCATTATGGGTAATGGAGAATCATCTGCAGCTGGACCAAGCGGCAGAAGTGAGCGTGATTTTTTTTTTTTGTTATTTATGTCAACATTTATTTATATTTCAAGGGCTGGTTTCTTAGCACCTGTATGTAGTAAATGTTAAAGATGTTAAATGTTAAAAATTCTTTTATTGAAGAATTGTTTCCTCTTAAATCAAAGCAAAAAACTTAAATATAGCTTGATGTATGACCAACAAGAAAGGCATATTTTTATTTATAAAATAAATGGAATAATAATATATAATTTTTTTTAATTGAACCACTTAAACTGTTTCCTACATACTAAACATGCTATACATCAAAAGTGCTTGAATATGTTTATGATGTGTTTAGGAGACTGTCCTTTGCCCTGTAGTCACCCTGCAGTCAGTCAGTTACCCGCCCTGCGGCCCGACCCGCATCACTACCCCACCATAGATGAACCGCTGCCACCGAGTGAGTTCGCACATTTAACCGCACACACACACGCAAACACATACACAGATACCACGGGTGAGTATAAAATTGACTAACTAAAAGAGTAAGATGAATTTGATTCATTTAGTAATGAAATATAAAAATATATATGTGTACATTCTTTGAAGAGACAGCACATTGCGTTTTCTGTCAAAGTAATTTATTTGTCTTTTTTATTGGGTTGCTTTTTATTGGATACGACAGTTGAGAAATGACAGGAAATCATATGTGGTTGAGGTGAACAGGAGTCTTGAAATGTCCACACACCGGGACTTGAACTTAAGTAACCCGAAGCGATATTGCGCAATGCCAACCTTCAACCCATTTATGTATTGCCACTGACGACATGCCATTTTCAATATGAGCCAAATGTCACTTTGAAACTCATGCCTGTACTGTCCCCAAATATGTCAAAGCTTACGAGTGTAAAAATACAACCACTTTCAGTCTCACGCTCACTAACCCACATTGAGATTCATTAACAGATTACATTCTACAAAACCCACTCATGACCCTCTGCTTTCAAAAACACACCATCACATCTGTCTGTGTGTGTGAACCAGCCTACATATTGGGGAATCTTTGGGACGTCCCCATTATATATAAATACTATTTTTTATTATTTTCCATCCAATGCTTTACCAGTCTGTGTGATCTTAAATGTTAATCTTTGATTGTTTAGAAGAGTGGGCTTTTTTTCATCTGGTTTAAGATAAAATCAGCAGCACAGTTTGACATCGAAAGGGGCTCCACCATGGATCTTTGCTATGAAGAAGCTCCAAACATTTTGAGAAAATGTAAAAAGCTAGTTAGTTGAACCGTGTAACAAATGCTTATATGATGGCATATTAAACGTACAGTTGGCAAATAAGACAGACAGGTTTGTGGTTTGCTCAGACTGGGAGGCGCGTATCGACAGCCATGGCCGTGTGTTTTACGTGGATCACATCAACCGGTCCACCACCTGGCAACGGCCCACGACCGCAGCCACGCCGGATGGCCTTCGCAGGTCTGGTTCCGTTCAGCAGATGGAGCAGCTCAACAGGAGGTAAACAATTTGACGGACCGGTTTATACAACATCAGCAGTTTCTTTATTTAAATTGTGTTTTATCACTGATCATTTTTTTTATATCCATTACTGAGTTTAAAACAAGATAAAGTAAAAGAGATTAAAGTAGGATTTCAATTGATTTTAAAAAAAAAGCTATTTAAAGAATCACCAATAGCAATATAGCAACAGTAAAGAAGTGAAATATTTGTACTTTTAAAAAGATGCTCATGTGAACTTTGATATCAGATATCAGACCATCCAGAGGACAATGGCCTCAGAGAGGAGAGATGAGGAATCTGGAAGCCCCCGCAGCGACAGGACGGCAAACACTGAGACTGACTCGCCTCCACAGACCAACGGTAATCCACATCCCACACGTCAGCCCTATAGAGATCTTCATCGCTTATTTTTGCAGGTGTCTCTTTCTGGTCCCATAGCATGTTCTAGAGGTCCCTGATTTCTCCCTTCCTTTCTCTCTGTGTCTCAGAGTTGAGGAGAGAAGCTCCCTGTTCTCCGGGTCACTGTCAGAAGGTCACACTGCTGCTTCAGAGTCCCGCGGTCAAGTTCATCACTCACCCAGAATTCTTCACGGTGCTTCACGCTAATTATGTGAGTTTATGATAGAGCACACGCAAATATTTTTTACGTTCCAGTTCACTTCCTAATTGTGAAGTGAGAAGAAGAACTGGGGTTCAAATCGAAATGTTAGCAGAATTGAAAATGAAGGGTAATTTTGAAGTGAAAAAGGTGGATGGATGGAGGCATGGGATAGATAGAAATGGACTGAGAGAAGATAGAGAATGAATAGTAAGATCAAAAGATGAAAAAATGCAGGGATCAATGGATGGATTGATGGATGCTAACATAACCTTCTCTTTGTGTCGAAGGGGGCGTATCGTATGTTCACCAACAGCTCGTGTCTCAAACACATGATCCTGAAGATCCGTCGCGATGCTCGCAACTTCGAGCGCTACCAGCACAACCGCGACCTGGTGACCTTCCTGAACCGTTTCTCTGATGCTCAGCTGGAGCTGCCGCGGGGCTGGGAGATCAAAACAGACCCGCAGGGGAAGGTATCGTACGCGTTCATAAACCTCTAAACTTATCTAACAAACACTTTAGCTGTCTCCTCTCTTTCTCTGCAGTCTTTCTTCGTGGATCACAACAGTCGGGCCACAACCTTCATTGATCCCAGAATCCCCCTGCAGAACGGCAGACTACCCAACCACCTGACGCATCGCCAGCACCTGCAGAGACTTCGCAGCTACAGCGCAGGAGAGGTCCGGCATGCACACACATCCATCCAATATAACCTTCTGTTTGGGTTTGCCTTGGTTTGTGTTTGGGTTGTTGGGTGAAGCCCATCACAAGTATTTCGATACTTTTTGGATGTAACAAGTGATGCTGATTCTTGAATTTACACTACTGTACCTAAGATGCTTTTTTAAATAAGAAGAACATTAAAATGTAAAACATTCACACTGTGCTATGGCTGCTATAATATTCAATAAGATTTCTTATATGCATTATTTCTGTGTTCGTTTATTTCCAGGCTTCCGAGGTGTCGCGCACGCGTGGTGGAGTGTCTTTGTTAGCCAGGCCTGGAAACAGTCTGGTTGCAGCCATACGAAGCCAAAGCCAGCAGGAGCCCGTCCCATTAGGTCTGTTCAAACCCTGTATTAAAACACACATTCATGTCAGACATGATGGGATCCATAACATCTATATTTACAGGATGTAGTGTCTCTATAAGCACCAGAATGTACACCATCTTTTCTAAAACATTAAAGGAGTTTTCGTTCACTTTAAAATAAAAAAACATGACAAACATTTTATATTAAACTACTCCTTCAATTCCGTTTTTATAGTTATGACGCCGAAATAAAACATCAACATAAGCATTATTTAATTGTTTACAGTCTTGCTTTTATTTATTTCAAAAACAATACAATCCATAATATACTGTCTTGTAAATATTCAGTATAACACTGTTCTGTTTATGTAGTGATATCAAGTATATTTGATCTGTTTCAGCGTACAACGACAAGATCGTCGTGTTTCTACGGCAACCCAACATCTTCGAGGTGTTACAGGAGCGACAGCCGTCCCTTGCGAGAGACCACTCGCTTAAGTACTGTCCTCTCTCGTGATGTTCCTTACTATACGCAAGCAGTCGTTTGAGAGTTAGTTTACAGAGATGTGTGTGTTTGTGTGTGTGTGTGAAGGGAAAAGGTTCATCACATCCGGACTGAAGGCACTCAGAGACTTGAGAAGCTCTCTTGTGATGCTGACCTGGTCATACTGTTGAGGTAAAGCATCTCCACGGTTTCGCAGAAAATAATATGACACATGGTAAATTTAACTCACACTGTAAAAACGATTTGTTGTTTTCTGTTGGTTCAATAAAAATAAAATCACCTGGTTGCTTTTTTTTTTAATTCAGCTTAAAAATATTAGTTTACTCAATGAGTTTCTCATTGAATTGACTAATATTTTTAAGTTAAATTAAATTGAAAAAGTTAAGACAACCTGTTAATTATTTTTTTTCTTAATTGAACCAAAATAATTTTACAGTGCAGAAATGTAGATTGGACATTTACCAAAAGGTTAAAGAAGTAGTAACCGTCACAAATATCACGATTTATGTGATTTATGTTTTAAAGACAAACATAATAAAAACAATAATCCGTCACAATGATGTGCGTTTTGCTTTATCAGTTTGTTTGAGGAGGAGATCATGTCCTACGTTCCTCTCACATCATTTCACCCGGGGTTCAACTTCTCACCTCGCTGTTCGCCCGGTTCCTCTCCACAGAACTCTCCAGGTGAGTCTGTCGTGACCACAGGCCATCACATGTCCCACAAACTCTATTACGAGAACAATCCCAGAATTGAACAATCCTCAATGACTGGAAATGATGATCGTAAAGATAATCCAGCTGTAGATCATTCACCCACGCTTTGATCTGCTCTCATGAAGGCCTTCTTGAGAGAACTCCTCTCGTTCCAGCCTGCTGTCTGTCTGGTGAGAGCTCTCCAGGTCAGCCGCTCTCAGGACTTCTGTATTATCCCTCCTAACCAAACCAAACCTGTTACCTGTGAATATTCAGACCTGAACTCACTTTTTCCTTCTTCTGTCCTATAGATCAGCTTAATACCTATGCATGTTTGCTGTTTGTGGGTCAATGATTTTGTGTTATTTACCCAAATGTCGGATTTTCCCTTTAAAATGACTTATATAATGTCTTATATTATATGAGCCAACAAGAGTTTTTCAAAGCATATGAAACCCACATCAGCATGTATGTATGTAGTGATATCAGAAAATCTCAAATTTAAAGCGCACATGCAGACATCGTTGTTTGTCTTTGAGCTCATATACACCCATAAATCCAGGCACAAGAAGTTTAGTGTAAAAGCGCTTTGAGTGCCCAGGCAGAAAAGTGCTATATAAATGTAATGAATTATTATTATCAAGTTGTCTTTAAAGTCCCAGGGAAATAAAAATGAAAAATATACATTTTTCCATGAAATATTCCAGCATTTATTGTAAATAGCTTTCCATAGCTCTTATTAAAATTCAAGTGCGCTCATAATCTTCAGCGAAATCTGAAAATGCACTTCCATCCTTTAGTAACTCTCCACCTTAAATGATGTAATACGGCTTGCGCAGAACATCTGTTAACTTATCCCTTCAACTGTCAGTCTAGTCCCAGATTGTGACTGTTTTTATGCTTATTTCTGTCTGTCTGCTCTCAAACTCTTTTCCTGTGAACGTGACTCAGTCAGTCTTATTGATCCATCACAGATTTTCTCCCATGTTTGATGTTTCACGTACGATCAGACATCAGTCGTGAGTCACGCCTCGTGAACGTTTGTCTCTTCATCAGGTACACAGAGAGCTCGAGCACCAGCACCCTACCGCAGAGACTTTGAAGCCAAACTCCGTAACTTCTACAGGAAACTGGAGGCCAAGGGTTACGGGCAGGGTCCCGGCAAGATCAAGTGTGTTCAGCGTGACACCTTTCATAAGAAATACAGAAAGAGACTTATTGAGACACTGTTGTGAAGTGCAAGCTTGAAATACACCTGTGCTGTGATCTTGTTTTTGTAGACTGATTGTGAGACGAGATCACCTGTTAGAGGGAACGTTTAATCAGGTCATGGCCTACTCACGGAAAGAGCTCCAGAGGAACAAACTCTACATCACTTTTGTTGGAGAAGAAGGGTGAGACTTTATTTCTGTTGATCCATATGACTAGTTTCAGATATGACTTTTGTTTACGTTTTCCAAAGTGGTATAAAGACGGATCGCTAACAAACAGTTCATAGCACAATAACTTTGTTTGTGTACAGGCTGGACTACAGCGGACCGTCACGAGAGTTCTTCTTCCTGTTGTCTCAGGAGTTGTTTAACCCTTATTACGGTTTGTTTGAGTACTCTGCCAACGACACGTACACTGTCCAGATCAGCCCCATGTCTGCATTCGTGGAGAACCACTTAGAATGGTATGATGCTTTACACTTCCTGTCAGGACAGTCTATTTCCTGTTTGCTCTATAAGAGCTGAATTTCCATAAGGAGAAAGAAATGTTTGTTGCGGTTTTTATATAGTTATGTGCATGTTTATTATATTATTATGTGTATTATTAGTGTTTTTGTAAATGTAAATGTAAAATGTAAATGTTTTTGTAATTATTTCTTATAGCATGTGATGTTGGTTTGCAGGTTCCGGTTCAGCGGGCGAATTCTGGGCCTTGTGTTGATTCATCAGTATTTGTTGGATGCTTTCTTCACCCGTCCATTTTATAAAGCTCTGCTCAGACTGTGAGTTAACCAGAGACCCATTATTTATTAAACACGTTACTCTGTGACGCTTGATTCTGATTGGTCCGTCATGGCATTATGTGTTCAGATGTTTTTGTATAATATTACATTTAGGGAGCTATTTCTGACCAAATATCTGACAAACACAACTGCCTAAGCGAGAAGTTGAATCATAATCCTCATAATTTTCGGTTCCTGGTGTTTGCCTGCAGAGCCACAGATCTCAGCGATCTGGAGTATCTGGACGAAGAGTTTCATCAGAGTTTGCAGTGGATGAAGGACAATGACATCACAGACGTGCTGGATCTCACCTTCACTGTCAATGAGGAAGTGTTTGGACAGGTGAGAGAGACCCGAAACTGACAGCTGGAATGCCCAGCATTTCATTATTAAGCTAATAAACCTAAGCTTAGACAAGTACATACCGTAAAAATACACCAATTTAGGGACTTTTTGGAGAAGTCCTTAATAGATCATTTATGAGACATATATTTCATGTGTGTGTGTTTATGTCAGGTGACGGAGCGAGAGCTGAAGTCCGGCGGGACACACATGCAGGTCACAGAGAAGAATAAGAAGGAATACATTGAGCGGATGGTGAAGTGGAGGGTGGAGAGGGGTGTGGTACAGCAGACACAAGCGCTCGTCCGAGGATTCTATGAGGTAGACATGCTGATCTCATCTCATTTGCTCTCTCTTCATCTTTGCCGGTCTATAAGGAAGTATTAAGAACCTTTGACCTCTGTATGTGTGTGTGTGTGTGTGTGTGTGTGTAGGTGGTGGACTCTCGTCTGGTGTCAGTGTTTGATGCCAGAGAGCTGGAGCTGGTTATTGCAGGAACGGCAGAGATCGATTTGAACGACTGGAGAAACAACACGGAATACAGAGGAGGTCGGCACGCACACACTCCCATGTTTACTTCTCTTTCTAAATGGGGATCATTACATGTACTTCTCCTTTTTTATACAGGACTAGTTATAAATACTACATGTACATCAGTGGCTATCCGTGACTACTCTTCAGGGGAAGCAATAAGGCCAAGCTCGGCAAAACATGTATTTAGCCTGTCATGTGCATCACGCATCATGTCTAAAAATGTGTCTGCTGCAGACGCTTCGAAAATGTTTTTAATAAACAAAAACGCTCACGTTTTCTAGATACTTGCTTAGTTTCATGTGTCATCAGAGTTAAGTGTTAACGCAGTGTCTTCTGAACGCGAGCGTCTCTTTTATCATAAATCCTTTCGACGCGTCTGCAGCATGCACGTATTTTGACATGATGCGTGATGCACATAGGTTCACGTGACGAGCAAAACACGTATTTTGAATAACCGCTCCGCTGAAGAGGAGGCATCGATCAACACTGATGTACATGTGTGACCCTGAACCACAAAACCAGTCATAAGTCACACGGGAATATTTTTGTAGGAATAGATTCAATACATTGAATTGGGTCAACATTATAGATTTTTAATTCATGCCAAAAATCATTAGGATATTAAGTCAAGATCATGCTCCATGAAGATATTTTGCAGATTTCCTAATGTAAATACAGTGAGGAAAATAAGTTTTTGAACACCCTGCTATTTTGCATGCTCTCCCACTTAGAAATCATGGAGGGGTCTGAAATTGTCATCGTAGGTGCATGTCCACTGTGAGAGACATAATCTAAAAAAAAATCCAGAAATCACAATGTATGATTTTTTTAACTATTTATTTGTATGATACAGCTGCAAATAAGTATTTGAACACCTGAGAAAATCAATGTTAATATTTGGTAGAGTAGCCTTTGTTTGCAATTACAGTGGTCAAACGTTTCCTGTAGTTTTTCACCAGGTTTGCACACACTGCAGGAGGGATTTTGGCCCACTCCTCCTCACAGATCTTCTCTAGATCAGTCAGGTTACTAGCCTGTCGCTGAGAAACACGGAGTTTGAGCTCCCTCCAAAGATTCTCTATTGGGTTTAGGTCTGGAGACTGGCTAGGCCACGCCAGAACCTTGATATGCTTCTTACAGAGCCACTCCTTGGTTATCCTGGCTGTGTGCTTCGGGTCATTGTCATGTTGGAAGACCCAGCCTCGACCCATCTTCAATGCTCTAACTGAGGGAGGTTGTTCCCCAAAATCTCGCAATACATGGCCCCGGTCATCCTCTCCTTAATACAGTGCAGTCGCCCTGTCCCATGTGCAGAAAAACACCCCCAAAGCATGATGCTACCACCCCCATGCTTCACAGTAGGGATGGTGTTCTTGGGATGGTACTCATCATTCTTCTTCCTCCAAACACGTTTAGTGGAATTATGACCAAAAAGTTATATTTTGGTCTCATCTGACCACATGAATTTCTCCCATGACTCCTCTGGATCATCCAAATGGTCATTGGCAAACTTAAGACGGGCCTGGACATGTGCCTTGTTTAAGCAGGGGAACCTTCCGTGCCTTGCATGATTTCAAACCATGACGTCTTAGTGTATTACCAACAGTAACCTCGGAAACGGTGGTCCCAGCTCTTTTCAGGTCATTGACCAGCTCCTCCCGTGTAGTTCTGGGCTGATTTCTCACCTTTCTTAGGATCATTGAGACCCCACGAGGTGAGATCTTGCATGGAGCCCCAGTCCGAGGGAGATTGACAGTCATGTTTAGCTTCTTCCATTTTCTAATGATTGCTCCAACAGTGGACCTTTTTCCACCAAGCTGCTTGGCAATTTCCCCGTAGCCCTTTCCACCCTCGTGGAGGTGTACAATATTGTCTCTAGTGTCTTTGGACAGCTCTTTGGTCTCGGCCATGTTAGTAGTTGGATTCTTACTGATTGTATGGGGTGGAGAGGTGTCTTTATGCAGCTAACAACCTCAAACAGATGCATCTAATTTACATTTACATTTAGTCATTTGGCAGACGCTTTTATCCAAAGCGACTTACAGTGCACTTATTACAGGGACAATCCCCCTGGAGCAACATGGAATAAAGTGTCTTGTTCAAGGACACACTGATGGTGGCTGCTGGGATCGAACCAGCAGCCTTTTGATTTATCAGTTCAGTGGTTTCACCCACTAGACCACCATCTCCACTTTAGGATAATAAATGGAGTGGAGGTGGACATTTTAAAGGCAGACTAACATGTCTTTGAGGGTCAGAATTCTAGCTGATAGACAGGTGTTCAAATACTTATTTTCCTTACTGTATATCCACACTTTATTTTTGTGAGTGGATGCTGCAAAATTGCAAACAAAAATGGCCGGAAACATGCCTACAAACTTTGTACAAACTCATGATAAGTTTGTCTTTGGGAATTACCCACTGAAGTCTGAGATCTATGTTAAGCATCGAATTTCAGCATTCGTCTTCATCTACTCACTACAACGCCATTACAGCTGTAAGCTTATAGAGAGCGTTAAAAAAAAACTTATTTTTTCAACTCCCAGCAACAGCGCATCTGATGGACAATTTTAAAGGCCATTTTCTCAATATTTCGATTTTTCGCAACCTCAGATTCCAGTATTTTAAGTAGTTGTATCCCAGCCAAATATTGTCCTTTCCTTACAAAACATTATGTCAATGGAAAGCGTTTTTATTCAGCTTTCAGATTTCGTAGTAATCTCAATTTTGAAAAATAGACCCATACGTTTTGTAAAAAAGCTAGTTAGTTGAACCGTGTAACAAATGCTTAAATAATGGCATACAAGCAAATGGGACAGACAGAATGACTGAAATGAACATTGATTTATAAACAGTATAACGAGTGTGTGCATTAGGACAGAAGTGAAACTCTCCCTTTCAGGTTATCACGACGGGCACATTGTCGTCCGTTGGTTCTGGGGAGCCGTGGAGCGATTCAATAATGAACAGAGACTGAGACTGCTGCAGTTTGTGACGGGCACCTCCAGCGTGCCATACGAGGGTTTCACCGCCCTGCGCGGGAGCAACGGCTTGCGACGGTTCTGCATAGAGAAGTGGGGCAAGATCACATCTCTACCAAGGTACGCTCACAACTTTCCCTGTCACACATCACTTGTGCCATTTATACTGGTGATTATATAACACACCTTAAAGGGATACTTCACCCAAAAATGAGATAATTAGTTGTTCCAAATCTGTATAAATATCTTTGTTCTGATGAACACGGAAAGATATTTGGAAGAATGCTTAAAGCCAGACAGATTTTGCCCCCCATTGACTCCCATAGAAGGCAAAAATACAATGATAGTCAAAAGTGGCCCAGAACTGTTTGCTGTCCTACATTCTTCATTATGTCTTGTTTTGTTCTCAACAGAACGAAAAAATAGAAAGTAATTTTTCGTACTATGGTAGTCAATGGGGGGCAAAATCTGTTTGTTTATACGCATTCTTCCAAATATCTTTCTCTGTGTTCATCAGAACAAATACATTAAAACAGATTTGGAACAACTGGTAAATGATGACAGAATTTGCATTTGGTTTCCTTCCAAGATAATTTTTTTGGATGATAATAACCATTCACAGTGGTCATGTGACCAAGCAAACAAGAATATGATTTTATTCATGTAAGGTGAAAGAAGTTATTGCATTTTGAGGAAAGACTACAAAGACTAAGATCAAAATTGTTTTTTTGTTGCTATAAATTTTCAATTGATGAATATGCACAATAAGACCAGAATTATGCAGAATAAAACCAGAAACCTACAAAGAAATTAAATCGGGCAAGTTTTAATGTACTGTAGATAAAACCAACTTTATTAATATTTAATTTCTACTGATAGGAAAAATGGACATCTGGAGGCTGAAGCTCAAATTTTTCCTCATGCTATGACATGCCATGTCTTTTTTTCAGGGCGCACACATGCTTCAATCGCCTGGATCTTCCTCCCTATCCGTCCTACACGATGTTATATGAGAAACTTCTCATCGCTGTGGAAGAGACCAGCACTTTTGGCCTTGAATGAGGACCTGTGTTCACTGTATGTTATTATTTGCTAGCGTGTTTCTCGTGTCTTGGGTTCGTTCGGGACAGAACTGCATGCACAAGCCACGGGTTTGTACAGATGAAACTGTGTATGCAAAGGGAAGCCTTCAGTCTGCTTAAACTCTCAGGGCCTCGACCTCCGCTGGAGTCTCTCCGTTCACACATGATCCACGTCGCCATTTCTGTTCATGCAGTTTCACAAGAAGAGTTGTAAAGTTATACCAAATACACCTAGAGAAAATATGCGCTTGAGCAAGAGGGAGCACTACGGCACAAGATGGCATCATCACAGGAAATGAAATCACAAAATCACGTCACTTTGCAGGAGTCAATGGTTTTGGTGTTGCACTTATGGAAATTGAATATTAATGGATTTTTGTTGAACTCTGTCTTTCCTATGAAAGCCTTTGTAAAGGAGTTAAAAAGTTCATGTTGTTGGTGAAGACGGATGTTTTTTCATTGAGGTGAGTGGTTATTCTTGATGTTTTCGTATGTTTTACTCAGCTGTGTCACTTGTTAGACAAAAAACTTAGAGTTAGAAAGAGGGAGGATCTGCTGCTTGTTGCTTTGTCTTATTAACACATTTGGTAAAAACTCAAGCTTTCACAATATTAGATTTTCACTACACAGTTATCACTGCCACAACAATTCACAATAATTCAATGATTGATATTTAAGACATTTTGAAAAATACATAATGCAAAATTGTATTTATTTCTATAATTTTAACTGCCACATGGAGTGTAAATAAGATACTGCTACTGGATTCATTAAAATATTTACATATATGTAGTGTTAACACAATATCAATAATCATAGGTTTGATTTTATTACAGTTATTATTAAAACCAGATATTGCGACATACTGTTAAAATGTGTTCACATTAGCAGGGTTTCCATCCTAAGTTGAAAATGTATCACATAAAATTTTTGCAAATAAGCACCGTTTCGATCCAACTTGTCAACCGTCACTTCCCTAATAAACTGCCACTAAATATCAGTAAGAAAGGTGAAAAGCAATCGTGATGGTTCTGGGAGGCAATTACAGAAATACCATGATGACTTTTTCTGCCATTTAAGAATGACCATAACAACATTTCAGATGCTGTGTAACAAGATCAGTACTCTGGTTAGTCAGGTTCCGCCGTATAGTAGAGCAGTTACATTACTTTTAGCAGGAATTTATTCGGCAAATACGTTTCCATGTACCATTATTTGCATGAACCCTTTTTCGCAAAAAAGAAAAAACACATCAAGCGAGTATAAATACTTTTTTGCGAAGTAACATTTTTATTTAGAAATGTGGCATTTCCATCAATGGTTTCTGATGCGAAACTTGATAGTGTGCATAAAACCAGGGTGATGGAAACCCGGCTACTGATAACGATTTATTTCTGTTGGCTGCAGCATCCAACTTGGTCATGTGATCTCATCTGTCTGTGCTCTCATTGGTCGATATCAGATTGTGTCAATGTGAACACCATATAGTCTAAGATACTTCACAATATCAGATTCTATAATGTATTTGGTTTCTCACTTATGTGAGGTTTTTATATATTCTTTTATAATAAAAATTTCTAATTGATACGTTATTTTGAGTAATGGCTGACCAAATAGTGCACCACATTTTACAACTGTTGTTTTGTTATACAGCAAACTCATTTATAGTCCAAGAAAGCTGATTTGGTTTGGTTTACTGATGGCTAGATTCCTCTTCTGTTATACATTTTGTCATATACATGTAAGATGGTCTTGAATTGTCTTAACATGAGGCATGTGTTTCTGTGTTTTTTTAACTTGGATCTGATGGAGGGCATATTGCTCTTTTATTTTTATTCCCAATTGTTTTTCTTAAAGGGACAGTTCATTTCATGTGGTCCCAAACCTGTATGACGCTCTTCTGTGGAAATAAGATAATGGTGGGAATGTGTATTTAAATACCTAAAGCTTGTTCTCTTTCAAACAGGTTTGGCCTCAGATTGCTTAGTCATATAAAGTCATATGAACTACTTGTATGGTGCTTTTCTTGTTTAGATGTTTGTAGCTCGACATCATTATTCCCCTTCACTTTCATTATTTGGCAACATTCTGCTTAATATCTCAGCTTATGTTCAACAGATGAAGTCATACAGGTTTGGATTGAAGGGTTAGAAACCGGTGACAGATTTCTTCATTTTATAGTGAAACGTAACATGGCTTTTGATTGTCTCTGAAATATAATTGTGCCGCTCAAAACAAAAACGATTACAACTGAATATTGTGCTCTGCTTAAGAATGTAGAGAAAATGCATATTTGTACTATCCAGATTTCAGAGATGTATGTTTATCAGTTGTGTACATATTTGCTTAAACAGCCCATGTCATTTTAAAACTATGAATCGATTCAAGAGCCAACAACTTTTTTTTAACATTTCTTCATAATACCATTTGCATAATCATAGTTTAAATATGGGTATATAAAATGTATATTACTATGCATATTTGTTTGGAGTTGTAAGACATGCTTTTCGTGAAGGTCTTGTCGGCATTTATGAAAATCTCTTGACCTCGCAGCACTCTGAAAATGTGACTTGAATAAAGAGATGGTTCTGGAACATACTGCCTATTTAAAAACAGGGCATTCTGGGAAACACAGCTGGATTTGGCTCCTGCTTCCATCTCGCATACACAAGCCTGCTTATGTCTTTATACACTTTATTATGTCGATGTGAAAGTAAATAAGAGGGAAATGTGAAAAGGTTTGAATTGTGTATTGAGGTCACTGTTATTGCGCCTCTCTCAGGCTGAGCTCTGTATCTACACTGTTAAACAATGTCAATAAACAATCACTTTCTATTGCATCGCCTGACTTGCATATGATCATGAAATTTCTTCGTAACACTTGATATTATAACTGGATTATATATGGAACAACACTGAGTTTATTTTAGTGGTCATTTTACAAAAATATTACATATGATAATCTAGTTGTAACTACATCTTGTAAAAAGGGGAGACGTTTGTTTGGTCAACCTTGAAGATGTTTAACCAAAAATAAACTTCAAATGTATTTGTATATATCCAAAAAGGGCTTTAAAAGGGGACCGACTAGTTAAAGAATGCTTTCCATGAGAAAATATTGGACTTTAAAGAGCAAGAGGTTAATGTGGGGAGTGGTTTGCAAGTCTCCACAAGCCCCTTACTGTACTCAATTTATGTTCTTCACGCTTAATTTACACATATTTAGTCCTTTAATATTTAAAACGACATTAAGTCAAGTAAAATGTGCCAAAACAAGACAGCAATCCCATAGAACCATCCAAAAAATAAGCTAATAAACACATTTTTAAGGATGTGTACTTACAGCAAGGTTTTAGAAACAAATATTAAGAACATTGAGAACATATTTAATTCAATGGATGTGTTGGCCGATGAAAGTGAAGACAGATGGTCCCGGAGCTCTATGGATATTTCTGGAGCCGGGTGGTTTTGGAGATTTTGGTGGGATTGAGAGGGGAAGGAAAATTTGAGATATGAAACCCCAACTCAGTGAGAATAGAAATAGACTCAGAGTAAAGATGAAGACCAAGGGAGTGTTCTCAGTCAAACACTGGAATAATAAAAAGTGGCATGTTAAACATTATAATACAGATTTAATTTTGCATCAAAATCTGATGTAAAAAGTTGCATTTGATGGTTCTGGTTTATCATTGACAAACACATTGCATTGTGGGACACAGGATTTCACATTTCATTCATTTAGTTTTTTAAAGGGATGAACACAAATATTGATAAAACAACCCAATGTTTTCTCAGTTTTATTGAAGTATTTCCAGTCTTTCCGGGTCTCTGGACCTGAATCTTTAAACCGAGAGATCAGAGGGGGTTGAGGTGATAAATTTGGTCAGTGTGTTCAGTCCTGTGCATTTGGTTATTTAAACGTTTGTTGATGTTTCTCATGTGAAATGGATCAAGACTTATGAGTAATATTGTTACATCTGGGTAGAGAGCAGAACCTACCACATTGCAAACCAAATATTAGTGAGATTTCAAAGAGTAATGCCAAGGTATTTGTTTTTACTTTTGCTGTCAAATTGCACAAATGTATTGGTTGTCTCTCAACTATTAGTACCGAGTGTGTTTAGGGTTGAGGTCAGCTAATGATCTTTTACTGACACCAACAGGTCAGATTCAGTACAACAGGAGAAGATTTTTCATGCTTATCCCAATAAAAATACCATGTTGGTATTATATACAGTTCGGTTGAATTTGTCATTTTAATTCACACTTTACAAACATCTTAAGTTGAAAGTAGAGGAGATTTAGTTTTACTTCATTAGATTTAAATGAAGAGGAACTTTTAACACTGCATGGATGTCTTAACTGGTTTGATAGTCAACTGTACACATTTGAATTTGGAATATTACTGCGTGAAACACTTAACTAAGACAGTTCATATAATACAAAAATGATTTTGAAGATTTTATTTTGTCTAGTTTAAATCTCAGTATTAAATCACACAAACCAACTGAACTTTCCCAAGTCATGCATCACCTTTCATTTAGAGCTTTAAATTAAATAAACATACAAAAACGCAATAATTACAGATATGTCTAAAATAAGAGCGGAATTTCTTCAGTGTGATGTTACTCTTGAGATTCCGTCTTGTTGAAAATCTCAATAGTCTCTCCATCCCTGAGCTTCAACAACACTTGCTGGAGGTGCCAACTAGTGACAGAAGAGATGACAATTATGTCCTGTACAACAATTGACATGATAAAACAATGTACAACTCTGAACAGTTTGGACTAGAAACTAGTTCTGAGATTTTAACAGGTAAAATCTGGTTACCTGTTCATGAGATTGTCTCTGGTTGAAGATGTGTAGAGATAACCTCCAGTATTTGCCCCAGTAACTGGAATCTTTAACTGAAATTTACATAAAAGAAGATTAAAATAATGCTGACCAGCTACAAACATATACATGTTCAATAAATACTGGCAATAAATACCCTTCTTAGATATTCTGATGTGCTGTATAGAAAAGTCAGTCCATTATATGAATCTAACGTTAAAATACTGACCTGTGCGCTGTTATGGTCCATGCGGTTGTGTCTGTCTGATAAATGGATGTTGTGGATTTTTAAAGGGGGTGCACCAAGACTGGCCATGGCTGTAGAATTATTGTTCAACTCTTCAAGGGCCAGACGGTAGTACTGTGATTTAGCAAAATTTTCTGTAAGAGAGAACAAATGCATAAAACACTTTAACAGGTATCAGATGCAGTAATTAATGCATGTAATGCTGGTGACTTACTCTGCATGAGGTAATACATCATAGCGCAGCCTCCGCCAGTAACCACGGTGATGAAGATAGTCATCTGCTGCAGGAGACTTGTTGATCGACTCATCTTCAGTTCAGGTAAACTGTATGAACGTTTGTGCACTTATAGAACAGTAGTGATGGTATCAAATTAGATTTACCTCACAAACTAAATACATCCCACCGAAATGAATGCCCTAAAAGTACACATTTTTGGAGACACTCTAAAACATTTTGATGCCTTGGTTTTTCTAAATAAACATGGTTTTCTAAGCAAAATTATAAAAAACCAACTATTGTTAAAGTAACCAACTATTTGCATGTTCAGCATACGTGGGAGTTCTATATGCATCCCAGGATGCCCTTCATGAAGTTAATTGGCTCAGTTGAAAAAGGTATTATATGGGTCAATGACATGACGTGTATTTTTTGTGTCCAAATTCATTATTTTCCTAAAAAGAATTGGAATAAATACATGCCATATATCAAATGGATCTACAATATGTCCTTTATAAGAAACCCTTCTCATTTTATTGAAATTCAATAGATTTTTCGAGTTTTGGTGTTTCAAAGACCAAAAATGTCAGGTGGTGCGACCGTCCAAACATACAAACAGAGAACAAAACTGAGAAATAAATGTTAATTTTCTCAATAAAATTCTTAATCAAATATTTTGGCATGATTTTATGTTAAATTCCTTATAAATGAGGGGAAATAGTGTATCGGTCCCATTTCAAAACTAATCTATTACTTAAAAAACTTTTGTCCGGAAAATGTACTTCTACTAATGTCAGGGAGAGCAACCGACATAAAAATGCAATTTTATGCAATGTTCCTTTAAGAAAACCATTTGACAGCATATGACATCTCACAGAAGACTCCAGAGGACCCTTTGAAGCAGTAACAAGGTTAGTCAACCTCCCATAAATATTAGATAATTTGACATTTTTGAGTAATGATGAGGTTGATTCAACTTATCATGTCAGGTGGTATGACCCATGGAAAACTTTGAAAATGTGTTGTTATTATAAAAATGTGTATTTGATTTAAGAAATGTATGTATAACATTGAGCACATGGTCAAACATTTGTATAGGCGTCCAAGTTAATGTCTCTTAGATTTGAATTGAGTTTGAAATGTCAGGTGGTGCGACCAGAGTTACAGTTAAACCAACTAAAAAAAGTCATGTTAATTCATGTTTTTGAAAATATTAAATACATTTTAATAAATACATAAAGCTTTTAAGTTGTTTAAAGGTGCAATCTACATATGTATATATATTTGTTTATTTTATTATGGTTTGAGTGACAATTTAAAGAGCACATAGTCCATCTTAAAGTCTTATTCTTCAAGAATATAGGACTGTATAATCAACATTGATACTAAAACAATTGCATCTTTAAATGAATCTATTTTAATTTGTTTTTGTAGATGCCATTATCAAGCAAGGAGAAAACAGCACGACATAGAGCTCATTTAAAAAGTAATCCCGTTGCAAGGGCCAAAAGAAAAGCAAGGAATTGTGTTCATTATGTATATCTAGATACATTACAACTTAAGTTAATATGGTGTTCTGTTATATTTTTTGTGGTAATTACAGTTATTACATGTTAATGATACATACTTGATAGCAGTGTCATACAGCATTACAGAAAAGCATTGTTATTAGTAATGAATTCGAATGATTAACAAACCATTACCTATTCTATTAAATATTTAAACTAAAATAATCTATTTTACAAATGATATAGTACAGGTGAAACTCAAAAATTTAAATATCATGCAGTAGTTAATTTATTTCAGTAATCAAGTTAAAAGGTGAAACTAATATATTTTATAGACTCATAATATGCAAAGCAAGATATTTCAAGCCTTTGTTATAATTTTGATAATTATGGATTACGGCTTAAGAAAACCGCAAATTCAAAATTAGAATATTGTGAAAAGGTTTTCAAAGCTTGAAATAACTCACTTTGCGTGTAATGAGTCTATGTAATATAT
Source organism: Triplophysa tibetana (assembly GCA_008369825.1). Taxonomy (NCBI): domain Eukaryota; kingdom Metazoa; phylum Chordata; class Actinopteri; order Cypriniformes; family Nemacheilidae; genus Triplophysa; species Triplophysa tibetana. The sequence goes on from CM017899.1 coordinate 6,972,829, forward strand.
TAGTTTCACTTTTTAACTTGAATTACTTAAATAAATGAACTTTTACAGGACACTCACATTTTTTGAGTTTCACCTGTATGTCCCATAAATTTTAATTTAATAAAAATAGAAGGGGTCTGAAACCATGTATCTTTTATAGAGATCGGTGTTGTACATTGCATGTGCTTTCTGAAAGCATGATTTTGAATTATATTTGAAAAGAGTTGTTCTTTATCTTGACTTACGGTTACTACTGAATCTATTGATAAGTAGATTGAATTCTGCCCTTAATGTTTCTGGGCCCAATATTTGCACTAATTTTCAGATTCATATAAAAGATGTTCTCATTTATTAAATGTGTTTCTTGAGGTTTCAAATTTATATTTTTTAAGAAACGATGATCAAATGTTATCATAACATGCAGTATTGTTTTGCACTTTCTTGTTAATTACATTTAATTATATTATTGAGATAGAGTATAAATTGGTCAGAGGATTCAAATAAAAAAGCCAATTAAAACCTGAATAAAATTAATTGACATATATTTCTTTTTATTTTGTGAATATCAATCATTATTGTTCACAACGTCAGGTGGTGCGACCAGTCATGGTCAGGTGGTGCAACCAGCAAATTTACATTTAAATGTATCAATTCCCACTGCAATTGCAAAATGAAGTAAGAAATATAAATGTAAACCTTTACATAATGTATACAAATCATTTTTACAGTTAAAAACAAAACATAAAAAGTCCTTATGGAAAAATGGGTGTTTGAACACACAGAAAAGCAGCTGTTTATATGATTTGGAATAAAAGGTCAATAAATAAAGAAATAGAAAGGGAATTTACTTTCTGATATGCATTTTAGACACTACAATGATTCATATTTACAAGTCTCAGTAGTGCTAAGTACACTAAATGTATATTATTTTAAATTAATATATGGTCGCACCACCTGACATTTTCTGGGTGGTAAAATCAGAAATCTTGTTTAATAATGAATTAATGCCCCCTAAAATGCTGTAAAAACCAATATAAATCAACACAATAGATTTTTTGGACATAAAAATGCATTTTCAAACTGTTTTGCTTAAAATATATTTTTTTTCTTCTTGAAAACCTTATTTGTCATTGACCCATATACAGTTGTTTATTAAATTTTTTTAACATTTTTGGGTCAATAAGAAATAGGCATAATTTCGGTTGTGTTCAGTCAATTACTTTGGGAAATAACGGAACAATTCCAACATGGTACACTGATATCACAGTATTTTATACTTTTTATACATCATATTCATGCATCATAAAATGTCGTACACCAGTGTTCTTTAAACAAAACCATAGTACTATTACTCTGTACAAGCAAGTAGTAGTGTAAAAACTTTTCGATTGCACGTAATTTATGTAAACATTACTGATATTACTGTAGCTTACAATACAAGGTGTTATCATTGTCCTAACGTGTCCCCAATTTTTAAATGATAACTACGTGATAAATGCCTTACAAAATGCCTAAATTAATTACACAAGCTTCAGATTATTCTTACGTTGATCTAAAATGTGGCCTATAATATTTATATTATGAACTTACCATCACATCACATAAATCAGAAACGAACTACAGCGCTAGATGGGCGCGGCCATGTTCGTTAAAAAAAACTTTATTTAACCAGTTGAAATGTTATGAAGGACACACGAGTAGACCTTTACAGATTTATTATGCTACAACAAACGACATATACGTCTATGTTTGAGTCTATGTTTTTAAAAAAAATAAGTAATTAATTTTAACCTGATAACAACTACATTTATTAGTATTTATAAAATCCCTTTAAGGAAAGTCTCCGCAATCAGTGTCCATATTTGCAACACCCCCGGGATCTATGTTTCGTTATACAAGACCTAAAGTCGTGTCTACATGAATTAGGCCCGGGTACCCCCTACACCGATATCTTTAGAACCGCTCGAAAAGATAATAGTTAAATAATATTTCCAGACAGAAAATAATACGAAACTTACTCTAGCATGCTTTTTCTTCAAACAATGTTTAAATTATTTATTTTTCTTCGTGCATATGAAATTTACCAAATAAATAATAAGATTTACCATATAATTAACAAACATACTATTTTAATATTATTTATTGAATATTTGAATATCTGTACAGTACGGAGTACTTAACTGTTGATTCTGATTAGAAAGCGGGACTATATTCAATGGAATTGCCGCGTGTTACACCTTTTGCTTATCACAACAGAACTACGGCGTCTTGTTATTGTGGACGATCTTTGGTATCTATCACGAGTGACGTCAGACTCGCTGTGTGTTACGAAAAAGAGTTACGAAAGTTCTTTCAGTTCCCACATTCGGCTGTTCGGTGTGCTCTTCTCTGCACGTGTATTAGAGATCGAAGGACTGTCGTTCAGAGGTAAGGACACTGGTGTTGTTTGTAGCCATGCACCAATGAGAATGAATGTTTTAGCGTTGTGTAATCTCCCGTTTGTGCCCTTTTCTTATGTTTTGTCCCACGCGGTGCAGCATTAGGTAACATGACATGTTATTGTAATTATAGTGCTGTTAGTTCTGCCATGTAATCGACCTTATTTATTTACTGATAATCTTGTTACTTTTCTGCAGTGCCTGATGGAGTGCACAAGTTTAGTGTTTTTTTAAAGCTCTTGACATGACACAAGAAACTCAGTTATACAGCTGATATAAGATGTTACATATGTCGTTATCAGGCAGACGCACATTCAGCAAACGTTGTGTTCTGCTTTGTCATGCTGATTTCTGTGAATTGTCTGATCTAGCGTAAAAAAACTTGCATCCGCTGTTGCATTAACCAGCCATACATCTGATCTTTCTGAGCTTACACAATGTAAATCACATGTCTGAATGTCACCAATGTCTTTTTTTATGTAGGAGTCATGCTTGGATCAGTGGTGGTGGGTTTAGGCATTGCAGGATGTGTCAGATTAAGAGAACTACTGGCTCCTTTACCAGCCAGTGCTGCTGACAAACTCACTATCAAAGGCTTTGTTTCAAGGTCAGTACATCCATCTTTATATAAATCTCTATCTCTACTGTATATATAGTATGAAGAGTTTGGTCCAAAAATGAGATATGTCTGTTTTTAAAAATGTTTAAAAAACATGTTTTTATTATGTTATGGTGTTTTATTGTGTTAGTTGGCCTTCATGTTTTTAGTCATTCTGGCTTAAATCAAAACAAATCAATTGCTGCTTGATTGGTATTAATCGGAATGCACAATAAAAAACATGATTTTTGAAATATTTTAGAAACAGTGTTTCATTTTGGAACCTAACACCTCAAATATATATTTGACATATTACTATATTATAGAAGAAAATGTGTGAATGTTCATCTATAAGTTATTTAAATGGTCAATTTTTCATAGATGCTATTTTCCGTGTGATTGCTTTCTGTTTCCTTTATTTGTTCTTTTTTTGCAGGAGGAGCCTTGAAGATCAGCAGGGAGTGAAACAGATCTCCATGACCGAAGCATTAAGCAGAGATGATATCCAGGTGGCTTTTATATGCACAGAAAACACGAATCACGAAGAACACATTAGGTGACCAACACACATCTTCTCTTTATTAATGATCATATCTTGTGACCCTTCACATGTTACTGATCCTCTCTCATGTCTTTTCATCCTCAGACAATTTCTGGAGGCAGGAAGGCACGTGTGCGTGGAGTATCCCATGACTCTTAGCTACGCGTCTGCAGTGGATCTGTGGGATCTGGCTCAAGAGAAGGGTGAGCTGCAGACATGACCTTCATCGCTTGAATCAAGCCTGAAATCACATGAAATCATTAGTTTATATTTGAAATGTCACAAATTGTAACAAGCAGCGCTGTTGTCAGCCAGCCACACTATTTACTTTTTTATTTTACCTTCAGGGTTGGTGCTACATGAGGAACATATTGAACTTCTCACTCCTGATTTCAAACAGCTGAAAAAAGACATAGTTGGAAAAACGCTGGAGGAAGGAACGCTGCACTTCACAGGTATTATACTTAATCATTAAACTCTGTCTGGTCCCAACACAATATCTGTTTTTGAGGGGTATGTTTCGTTTAGTCGTTTAATACATTTAATTTTGTTCACAAGTTCCAACTATATTATTTTTAATATTTCATCTTGTGTCTTTGTGGTTCTTAGGTGGCTCATTGAAGCCAGATTTTGGATTCCCGTCATTCAGTGGTATTGCCAGATTAACCTGGTTGGTTGATCTTTTCGGGAACCTTACAGTTACATCAGCGTCTCTGGTGGAAGAGAAGGAGAAGAAATACATGAAGATGACAGCCCACCTTTTGACACAACAACAGAAGTAAGACCATCACCATTTCTAACAGCAACCCGTCCTTAAAGGGATAATCCATCCAAAAATGAAAATTCTGTCTAAGAAAGATATTTGGAAAAATGTTAGTAACTGGCGATTCTTGGATATCATTGACTAACATGGTAGGAAAGATGAAAAAGGTAATGTATGGTGCCCCAGAACGAGTTGCTTTCCTAAATTCTTCAAATATCTCATTCTGTACTCTGTAGTTGTACATTGTAGCTCAGTGGTTAGAGCATGGCGTTAGCAACGCCAAGGTCATGGGTACGATCCCAGTGATTGGACATACTTGGAAACAAATTTATATAATAATGGAATGTATGTCGCTTTGGATAAAAGCATTTGCCAAATCTAAATGTAACGTAAAATCTCATTTTGTGTTCAACAGAACATAAAAGATAAAACATTTACAACTAGTCAATGGTGACCCAGAAATGTCAATCACTAACATTTTTCCAAATATCTTTCTTTGCGTTAAACCAAACGAATGTATACAGGTTTCGAACAACGTGAGGGTGAGTAATTTATGACAGAATTTATGACAGAAATTATTGGGTGGACCATCCCTTTAAAGTTAATTATCTTTATAAAGAAATGCAAACTGAATGCTGATGTAGTTGATAATTTGGCAGGCTTTAGTTTCCACTTTATCCACTTTTTCCACTGATCATTCATTTTAAGATTTTACCTTATTATTTTGTTTGTCTTTGCAAAACCATGATGCTACAGTATGATGCTGGATGTTATAATTTCATAGTGATAACTACAAAACTTGTGTTTGTTATTTATTTGTCACAGACCGCTTACATGGATCGAAGAACGAGGTCCAGGACTGGGCAGAGTCAAGCACGTTAACTTCCGCTTCCAGGACGTCACCATCACTGAACTACCTGCCGGTCAGCGGGAGCCGGTGGGTCTATTCATGCAGGATATGGTGCTGTTTGGCAAGAAGCTGCAGGAAGATGTGCCGGCTGAGGAGCTTCAGGCCGAGAAGAACAGAATCCTGCACTGTCTGGAGCTGGCAGACCGCATACGACAGCTCAGCTAGAGCAGACAGGCGTGAAACTGCGCAGACGGATGATAGAAATGAACCGAGCTGAGGCCTCTTTGTCTGTTTTGCCTTAACGTCTGCTGTGGTATTAAGAGATAGAAGTTTTAGAACGGATGCAACAGATCTGTATGTTTTTTTATGTTAAGGGACAGGTCTGTCGTCATTTACTGACCCTCATGTTGTAACACAATAAAGTTCATATTATACAGTGGCATAACATTATGACTACAGGCAGCTTTTTGGATGAAAATCATGAAACTCGAGCAACATGAGTGGTGAGCAAATTACACTTTCATTGTTTTTATTGAACTATTTTAAGATTTGAGGCTTGAAAATGGAATTGAATTTAATTTTACAGCTTGAACTGCAAAAAAAGGAATTGCGTAATTGTATTAGTTTAGAATCAAAGTTTTGATTTGAAATGTGATGTCATTGTTTTACGTATAACCAGTAAACTAACACATTCCTTTATTATATCACTTGAATCATAACTTTAGTGTTTATTAATTAACGTTACACAGCTGTTTTGTTACTATCAACAGAAAAGAGTCTTGCTGAACACATGCTGATGTGGGCTTATAGGTTAGTTATGGTGACATGTGACGCTCAGGAGTTCAGCATTTCTGCAAGCGCGCCAAACATCCAGTATTAACCTCCAGTGACTCGAATTATTCTTCATTTTTGCTTTCGCAAAGCAAGATCTTCATGATCCTGTTGTGTGATGTGATTAAAGCTTTGTTTTTATCACCTTTTTATTTATAGGTTTTGATCTCTTGAAAAAATCTGCCAGTTGAGTAAAAAATGAGCTTGAATGTTTTGCGTGTCATAAGACATAAGAAAAATGAAAGTAAAAAGAAGTGGAGACTACACCCCGGAGAGCAAAGATAACTTATTTAATGTTTAGTCAATGTTGAATTGGTTATTTTAAAGATTAAAGGGATTCATCCAAAAATGATATTTCTGTCATCATTTACTCACCTAAGAGTCGTTCCAAATCTGTATGAATTTATATATCCGAGAAAGATATTTAGAAGAATGCATATATCCAAACAGATTGACTCCCATAGTAGGAAAAAATACTTCATTTTTATTTGTTCTGATGAACACAAGAGACGACATTTTTAAGTATGTAGGACAGCAAACAGTACTGGAGCACTTTTTACCATTGTAATTTTTCCTACTATGGGAGTCAATGGGGGGTAAAAACTGTCTGGTTATAAGCATTCCTTCAAATATCATGCCTGTTTTAATAGTTTCATCAATAATTCACAAAATCATTATGTACAGACATGATCATAAAATGTGAATAATAAAGGCGTCAACTAATAGGCTACTATTAAAATGTATAAATATTTCTTTTCATCCATTCCCATTCTTCTCGATACAAAACTAGCCTTCTCTTATGATTTCTGACAGGTTTATCATCTTGTCTATGAGAACAGTGTGCCTTCAATATTGGAACTATGTTTTTATTATTAAGACCTCAGCAGCAGCAACTAATGAAATCTGGCACTTATTAATCACAACTTAAGGAAATTCAGTTCTATTGGCAGATGAGCGATGCAAAGAGTCTCTCCTATCACACACAGATGTAAACTTTGACCCCCTTGTATATTTCATAAATCCACATGATTAAAAGAGGAAGTGAAGTGTTGCTGAAATAGTGTTTTAACTTCTTCAATCAACAGTTTCAACGTCTGATTCTCCTCCAAAGAAAAAGGTTGATAAACGTTAAACTGTATTTCAGGGATACGGCTAAATAACATGGGCATAAAGCAGTGTTGGAAAACAGCAATAATAGCATTTTTATCACAAAATACTTTATAAATAATGTAAGTGCAGAGTTTCAAAAAGCAAATGAAACCAAAACTCCCTCTGTGACCACAGCTTACAATCATAAAAAAGACCAAACCATTTTAAAAGAACAAGTGTGTATTGATCATTTTCATTAATTAACATAACCGAAATAAATAAAGGAGGAAACTTTTACAGCATTAATCAATCTGATGTTGTTTATTTCCACATACACATTTTTTCCACATTTCATGTTGCATTATAAACAAACATGAATTAACAATGAAGAATAGTCTATTTAAAATAAAATCCTTAACCTATGTTCCTAGAATAATAAAGGCTTAAAAGTGTTCATTGTTATTTCATGATGCATCGAATCTTTGTGTTTAAGTCTCTGGAATATCAGTGCTACTTCTGTGCATGAAGCAATTGATCTCACACAGTGAGCCTGTATATGCACACACACCTTCATCATCATGACACAAACAGAACATGACATCACCAAAGTCAAGTTTGAACAAAAATATAAAAAAAGCCAGAAAAAAATCAGGCATGTATAAATGTCAATGTTCAAGTTTACAGCACATCAAAATGACTTAGTCTTAACCTTCAACTGACAGATCTTTTCTGACAGTTCTCATGCGTTAGGCCTATCACACCCGAGAACACTACGGCATTCTGGGATGCTTCATTCAGAGTCAAAGCAATGCAAGAGGACAGTCTCAACAGGAAGACGACAAGGTCTTTGGCTCACGTGGACTTCTGTCGATAGTGAAGCGTAAGATCTCCACCAGTCTTCCAGATAAAATGCTTCACAGTCCTAAGGTCCATGTTTGGGTCCAAAACCTGCAAAAGATAGCAAACTTCATTTAAAATGTAGCTCGATCCCAGCATTTCATGTTATCGTGTTGGTCAATAAATTGTCTTACCTGATCCTGACACATGAGCTCAATCTTCTCCTCGGCCACAACTGCAACATCTTCCTCTTTGTCCTGCTCTCCTGGCTTCTCATTGCCCGAGGAGTTGGTGGTTTGTGACTCGGTGTCCAGGTTGATGATCTTCTCATAAACATGTTCCATCACTTTCCGCACCTGCAGCATGTCGCTGGCGGACAGACGATCCCTAAAACAAGAAAGTGATGAAACTAAAACCATCTCCCTCGATAAGAATCGAGAGAATAAGAATCGTAAAAACGTTTTTTAAAAAAATACTTCTTGAGTGTTTTGGCCCCGGATGATGAATGAGGTTGGAGGTAGAAAGGAATCTTGTTGAATTTTGGCATGTTTTTCTGTAAAAGAAAAATAAATAGTTACAACAAAACACTAACGACAAATGTATTAATAATTGATTGAAACACTCACATCTACAGTGATGTCAATAACCCACTGAGGTACAGTCTCATTCAGTAACATGGACTCCGTCTCTCCTCCAGAATCACGACATAATAATCTAGAATAAAAGCAGCCTACTATAAATATACAAGATATAAAAGATCAGGGGAGTTAGAAGATCACCAGAATTGTAAGTTGTTATTCTGACCTAAACAATGTTCTTCCACCTGCTTCACCAAAGATGACAGGTGTGTGAGGAGGAACCTGAAAATACCCGTTGCCCTTTTGAAGTCGGCTCTCTGACTCCTGTTCTCCATTTTCTAGAAAATAAAGACTTATTTATTCTTATTATTTTCTTATTTACTGTTTTAGAAATATGTCTGGAAGCTTTGGTTTGAGATTGCAAAATGAATTCAAATTATATTTTAAATAACATTAGTATATATTATACTACATTTAAAAACTGGAATTAATGTATTTCACATTCTTTCCGTTAAACGTTTTACTTTTGCAGTACATAAAACAAAAAAATGTTATTGCAATTCATTGCGATATGAATGCGATTAACACTGTCATTGCACATTTGCAATATGTCCATAATTTAGATTTATCGCGCAGCCCTATTATAGAAAACTAAAAACTATTTAATTCAAACTTTGTGCATTCTTGTTATTATTGCGCTTCGAGAATCCTGGAACATCGTGTAAACTTTAGAAATAATGGCGTACCGTGGTTGTGCTCGCTCTCCTCCTCATCCATCGGGTTACTATGGGTTCTGGGCCAAAATTCCAGCAGGGCCTGTAGAAGAAGCCCACCCAGATTTACTGTAACAAACACAAACATGGTTATTATTGTGAGGTCAGAACAGGAGTGTTTTAAAACCATTGAGAAAGGAAATACAGTATTGCTCATTCCTGCTTAATCACGTCTATAAAGTTTTATTCTTCATTTATATGCATATATCAATGAGCAACTAGATATTATCAAATCCTGGAATTGGCAATTCATCACACAAACATTTTTGCTTCGGTTATGGAAAACGTTTTTTTGCAGAGCGTCTAAAATATTGTACATCAGCTATTGAGCTTTTAGAGAACTACTTGAGTTTCACAAACATAGTGAGCACTATAGGAAGAGATCATTCAGAAACATACATTTAGGGTCAGAACCATCTTGACTTGTAAAACCAGCATCTTTAGCCGCCACCCAAGCTGCGAAGCAATCGCTTTCCTCCAGTGTGATTGTCAACATCTAAACAAAATTACAAAGTCACTCAACCTGTTATTTTGATCAGAAACAGATCAAGATCAACGGGTCTCTTATACTCGCCCCTGTTTTAAGATCTACGGAAAACCAATTTGGCACGTAGACCATCTTGAACCTCTTTTTCATTTCTTCATCAAAGTCTACTTTCCCCAGGTCTTCCCCTTTACACGCCTACAAAACATCAAAACACAATTCCATGATTGTTGGCTATATGAAGCATGGCAGGTAACGGTGAATGGTGATGATCTGCTCTTACTTTGAGGATGTCACATAATGCCACATTGTTATCTGTGTCTTTGGTTAGAATGTGCCGTTTGTCATTGAGAATATGACACTGAACGATGCTTGTGCCACCTGAAATCAAGAGCAAAGTTAAAAACCATAAACTTAATTTCCTCCAGCCTTATTGACTGATTGTAAAAGAATAAACATGCAGATTTGATCCTGACAGTCAGATGTATTTTCTGCTGGTTATTCACCTTTGATGACTTGCTCGGGTTGTGTGCACAGTGGAGTTAAAGGGGCGCTGCAGTCATTGTCATAATCCCCAGATGTCCTGAAGTTAAGCATTCCCTTCAGAGACTGAAACAAACACACATGAGCTGGTTAACAGAATGATTTCAGACCAAAAATATCTTATGACACAATTAGACATTGTTAACATAAAAAGGAGTAGTTCACCCCAAAATGACCATTCTGATATAATGACACATAAGAACTCCTATGGTTGTACTTTTTTAGGTAAACTCTCTTTTAAAGGAAACATGGGTTGTTACTCACCCATTTGTTTACAAATGATTTGGTCGTGGCCACCCATATGGCTTGAGGAGGATCTGCTGATCTGTCCAACTCCATCTGCATAGAGTCAAAGATCAAAGATAAGTTCAACAGAAGATATTAGAAGAACTTGTTGCCGGAGCTTTTTGCATACCAGCAGTACAAACCAGCCTCAAACATACACAAGACTCTAGTTTAACAGTGTCGTGTGATGTGGCTTTCAGATTCCTTCAGTTTTCTGATTGTTGTATCATGTTTATCTGTTTCTTGTCAGACCTCTCGCTCACCTTTAGAACTGGAGCGGTCTCTTCACACACCAGCACACGTGTGTCGGGATTACGCAGATCTGTGCAGTAGATCTTTTTGTCCCGTCCACCGGAGTAGACATGTGTGAAGGCCTCGTTCACCTGCAGGACCCACACGCCTTCGTCATGGACCCGGTATGTGGCGATACACCGCTGCTGGCCGAGAGACCACAATCGTATCGTGCCATCCGAGCTACCGGAGAGACACTAGACAGGGAATGAGTGTGCCGATCTGATATTATGTATGGATCATAATACGATACTGTAATCCTTTACTTGTTTCTCTTTCATTCGCATTTTAATTTACATTATTATATATGCTTCTAGAAAAATAATGACAAGTGCATATTATGTTTAAAGTTTGTGCTTAAAACAAATGACTTTCTGACAGGGGAACCTTTCACGGCATAACATTCAGCCTTCAAGACCTACCTGAGTTCCGTCTCTGTTTAGCAATAAAGATCGGACATTGTCTGTGTGACCTTTCAGCTTCATTAATTTGGCACATGTGCGTGGATCCCAGACCCTCAAGACCTTACACAAAACACAAACCAGCCCTTTAACATACGAAAGTCTTTACATTTCAACCTTTAGTAACATGAACATCAGTGAGCTTTTTCTTTGCTCAAAGTGTGTAAATAAAACACCTCAAACACAAACCTTCTCTGTGGATCCGGAGATGATAGCTGTTCCCGACTGGTTCATTGCAAGACTGTAGATGGAGTCCTTATTTCCGCTCAATGAAGAAGCTGTATGAAGAGAGAAACACAGACAATACAGCACTCACTTTGTGTTGAAGATCATTTGTTCAATTACAATTACTTACAAACTGCGACCAATAGTTATAAAACAGAATGTTGACTCACTCGTGACAGTGTTGTTAGAGGCCGTCAGAGCTGTTAGTGTGTTCACATCCCACAGAAAGATCTGTCTGTCCAGCCCAGCCGATGCCACCAGCTCTTTGTCTTTAGCGTATGCTAAAGCTTTGACATAATCCTAAAGAACCACAACCACCTCAGACATTATTAACAAAGACTCGTGTTGTAAAGAAAAAGCAAGAACTTTCTCCAAATTAAAATTGGATTAGGACATATATTTAAAATATACAAACCTTATGTGTCCGTAATGTAGACATGCAGAATCCTTTGTGTGCGTTCCAGACTTTGACTGTGGTATCTGAAGAGGCTGATACCACTACAAGACAGAACAATCTACTGAAATCAAGATACACTTCTGCATTTAAATATACATCTGATGGTCGTCAAACAGCCTGACGTTTCTGCACAAAGGATTTAAGATGCTTAGACGCACATGTTTTTCCGTTGCAGCAAAGGATGATGTCATTCACCCAGTCTGTGTGATGCTCCATTGAAGCGATGTATGAGTCCTGCTGTAACAAATGAAACACAATAAGAAAAGCACATTACACATTTCGGGGATAATGAATGTTTTGGAGTATAAACAGCTTTTACTACTGGCCATAGAAAAACTGTTATTTTAACAGCTGACAAAGGAATGATACACCAATCCATTTCTTGATCAACAAGACGCATTTATGTTTACACGTCATTTAGGAAAAGCAGGTTATACTTTGTGTTGATTGACAGTCCATATTCTGATGATGGAGTCTCTGCCCGCTGTGAAGAGTCTGTTAAGAGTAGGATCGAACTGAAGAGCATTGACACCATTACGATTGTATTTCTCCACTTCATCTCGGATCACATAAGATACCTGCGAACAAACCATTATCATTAACTTTATTTTTACGACAGATAAAGTCATTTAGATTACAATATGAGCAAACAGGCATCTGAATCTGTCCCAAAAAGATCATTCCTGTCGATTATGCCATCTTGTAAACACCAATGATGATCAAAGCATGGTATTTGTTGAGCAATATTATGTAGAGTGAAAGTACAGTGGCAAACCATCCCCGCCCGCTGCATTATGAATAAGATGAACTATGGCACAGTGATCAAACGATCAAACTATCTATTAAAATAACACAACTCATACATTTATTCGTATCAAAGCAACCCTTGTCGATTTGACAAGAGATCTATCAAACGTTCTAAGATATTACCTGTACTTTCCTTCGTCCTGCAGCGTTTTGCCTGTGAAGGGTCGCCATCTTGCTTGTTGACAATCACAGAATGCGTCACTTCCGCTGACGATGGGAAGTACTCAATAACGTGAACGTAAGTCACATTCGTTCGCTCCATACACGCCTGCGCGTCTCCATCTTGGAACGGTGAACATTACATTAAAATCAACGAGTTTTCCAAGATTTCAAAACATTTCACAACCCCTTTTTGTAAGTACCAAAATGAATGAAATTGCAATTTAAATTAAACTAATGGCGTGGGGTAGTGGGAACCTTTCACAGGCGAGTATTACATGCCAGTTAACTATCTGCTATCTTTTTAATGTTGTGTTAGCTAGCAACGTTGTCTTGTATTGTGTTAGTTACAGTCTATACTTTTTAGTTTATCATTTTTAACATGTAAGGATCTTCACAACAGAAGCTGTCAATATTCTCGCAAATGTTCATATGACAAAATTACATTTGTAGCAAATAGCTATGAAGAAACAGACGCCAATGGACATGTTCCCAAAGCTCACGTTGACACTTTAGTTTTCACAAATCAAGTACACACATTTGTTTCCCATTTTTATATAGAGGCCTGAATCTGAAAACTGTAGTGATAACTTTTAGTAATGTAAAACTGTTATGAAATCGGTTCACTAAATGTTTTTAAAAGTTTGAATTTACAGAAGCTTAACAGTAGCAATAACATATTCATTTATTGTCATTAGAATTCAATTAGAATCCTCCCCATTTGTTTTATTAATCAGATTACCACGGCAAATATAATTTAAGAAAAGAACAAAATATGGTTGTCACTGTCAGTATTAAAGTTTGTTAATACTTTATTAATGTTTTGAGTATGTACTAGTGGTTGCCCAGGCTTAATCCAAAAACCTCAGTAGGTCCAAAATGCATCAGCTACAAGTGTTCTTACAAGAACAAAAAAGTATGATCATATATATGTGACCCTTTACTTAAGTAGAACGGGAAACAACATTGTATGTTCAAAATAATATTTTTTATGCCAAAAATAATTAGGATGCCAAGTTAAGATCATGCCTAAAAACAGTTTGTAAATTTCCTACCATTTATATACCAAAACTCTATTTTAGTGAGTGGATGCAGCAAAATCGCTAACAAAAATGGCCAGAAACATGCCTAAACTTCACTAGCTGCTGCCCGCTCTTTAGGATTACTCACGTTTTGTATGGACAAAGTCTGTGTTTGGCAAGTTATTACGAAAACGTAATTATTTACTAGTTATTTATTACATATCCATTATTGTAATGGGATTACTTTACAGATTACTCTCTCCAAAAGTATTTAATTAGTTATTACTAATTAAATTTTTATATTCTACATCAACCTTAAGAATTGATTCAAGGATAGACATGAAATGGTTTAATTAATTCAAGTAAATAATAAATAACTACATACATTATTGTTATTAATTGACCAAAGAATACAAATGTGAGAAGGATTACATTAGAGGATACATTTTAAAGTAATTTCCACTATCGAATACATAACACAGAATTAAGTTAAATTTCATCTGAAGTAACTAATTAAATTACAGAAAAATAAAATGAATCACTTACTTTACTTTTCCAAGGGAAAAGTAATTAAATTACAGTAACTAGTTTCAGCCAACAATGGTCTATGTAAAGTTTAGAATTTCAGCATTCAGGTTCATTGACCTCACACCCCATTACAGCGGTAAGCCCATAAAGAGCGTCAAAACAAACTTTCTTCAAAGCAACGGCCTGAAACTGCGGCTGCAGATTCCAGATTTTCAAATAGTTGTATCTCGGCCAAATATTGTATATCCTATCATAAATCAATGGAAAGCATATATTTATTCAGACATAAGACTTATTTTTTGACCCATAAGACAATGTTGCAATTGCATCAAAGCAGATGTACACTAAAGGAAATCAAACAAAAGAACAAAAGGGAACAGCAAACAAACATGTCAATCTCAAGTTATTGTTTTATTTGAGTACTGGGCCTGCAAGACCAAATCTTAAAAAAGAGAAATAAGACTTCAGGTTTCATTCTTGATTAAAGTCACACTGCTCAAACCAGCATTTAGATAATTGAAGATTTTTAAAAGTATTTGAAAAGATTTCATCCCTGTATTACCTCATTATTACTATGTTCAACAAACCATAAGAAATAGGGACGTGCATCTCTATAATTGAGGCCGATGCGATCCCTATCATGCCAACATTACCACATATTACAGATACATATGAAACAGCTACTAATGCAATGCGATTTAAAACATTACAACGTGGCGCGATGCAATTCACCCCTATTATGATGCGACGTGATACGATTCACCCCTAATACGATGTGACACGATTCACCCCCTTACGATGCAACATTATTCACCCCCATTACGATGCAATGGCGATTCACCCCTATTACGATGTGATGCGAAACGATTTACCCCTATTACAATGTGACGCGAAACGATTCACCCCAATTACGATGTGACGCGATTCTATAAAGGGTATGAAAAATTCGGAGCACAACTGTAGCAGTGTATTGTAGTGGTGATGACATAACGCGCTTGAGAAACAGTTTGGGGGAGCCTAGAAAAACCAACCTACATGTTAACAATACAAGTACAGCACATCTACTAATAATTATATAAAAATAAACCGTGTTTGAAAACATGTAAGAAACAATGCATCGCAATTTAAATGGCAACTTGTGGCCTATGCACAACCCTTACGAAAATGAACCATGTTTTTTTAGTGCATTGATTTCTTAGGGCAAAACCATTTTTTTTACTACAGTAACCATCGTTTTCAAAACCATGTTATTTTGTGAAAACCATTGTTTTACTACTGCAACCAAGAGTTGTTTGTTCTTACTCTATTACATTTTCGTAAGGGACATTTTAAACGATGCAACTCATCGTTAACATATATGCTGATGCAACATGGGCGAAACTTACCATTCCTAAAGCCGCCTTTTCACTGCACACGATATTCGGACACAACTCACACACTTCTCCCCCTAGTGTGGAACTTTTGGTTTGAATGTAAACCCACGCCAAGTAAGGGAGAGAAGCTTATTCCAATAAAGCAGTGCATGAGCTTTCATTCTCCCAATATCTGCCATCGTAAAATGAATAAATGATTCCAAACAATAAATTGCTATGCATATATGACAAAAGAGCGCTACTGTTTTGGAAGGAACAAAATGGAGACAACATTAAAAACGAAGATATAAAAATATTCATTAAATAATTTGTAAATTATGATTAACCAGTCTTTTTTAAAGGATTCGTGTGTTACTGTTAAAGTAAAACAAAAAAGGAGTTATAATTTCAGTCCACACTCGATGGTTTGATTTGAGTACATTGAAATACATAACTTAAGGTCGGCGAGTCGTACGCGGTCAATTCACTACATTTTTTTCTTAATACGGATCTGGAAATTTTGCGTCTGCAGACCGGTCGTCACCCCATGCAGACCCTGTGCGATACTCAATCGGAAATGAAAGACTTCCAGTCCATTGGCCGTTGTTTGTCGTATGCAGTGAAAAAGCGGCTTAAGTATAACAACACATCCCTTTTCAATTTAAGCAAATATATTTGAATGGTATTTAAAGTGATTTTCTTGACCTGGTAATGTCCTTGACTGGAGCCCTATACTTAAAATCATGCATCTACACTGAATTTAAACCTAGAACAATGTCACTTCTGCTGTGAAACTCCTCATAAACTCATCAAAAAACTCCTCAGTCACGGGTTGTAGTAGAAGTAAAATAAAATAGTTTCTTACATCTATTTTTTGTTAATGGAACAGTTCACTCAGTGCTCACCCTGAAGTTGTTTTAAATCTAAATGTCTTTCTTCTGTTGAACACAAAAGAAAACACTTTGAAGGATGTTGGTAAGCTAAAAGTTTTGGAGCACATTTTGTGATCAATGTTTTTGCCAACATTAAACATTTTCTTTGTATGGTGGTCAATAGAGGCTTTCCCAACGCAGGAATGATTTCTTAGGTCCGGGCCAGATTTGCCGGAAGTACCCACTATTTGTTTTGTTCGCACTGCAGGAACCGGTCGGAAGTTTTGTTCCAGATAACCTTTTCGGAGGAAAACTTTAGCTTGCCTTCTCTGAGGCCATGTCTTAACCAGCAGTATAGGAATTACTTGTGATGTAAGCAAACCCTGATTGAAATAATTTTTTTGTAATTTTTTTGTCTTTGTTAGACAGGAACACCTAATAAACATCACTAAATAGTTCCTTTTGCCATTGTGAATGCAATCTTGGAAATGGCCTGAGGAAAAACTTCACAAATAACAGGCCGCTTTAATCTTTCAGGAACTTTTATCCTGAACTTATATGGTCGGACAGCGCCTAATGGTGACAGTAATCCTTCTCTGTTTTCATCAGAACAAATACATTTATACAGATCTGGAACAGCTTGAGGGTGAGTAAATGAAGACAGAATTAAAAAAAATTGGGTTAACTTTCTCTTTAACAATGGATATTCTGTCAAAATATTTGTCTATAAACATGTCTCATTGAATTCAAAATGGTTTGTTCAATTACAGTACCGCTGATTAATGGATCCTAATAAAGTGAGACATTTTATTTTGTGAAAGTTTCTCTTAATTCCTCACTAGATGTATTTATTCAAACTCTCAATAGCATCATCTTTTCTGTATCGTCTCCATTCATCTGGAATCTCACCATGTCCCTGGAATGTTTTACTGTAGTGCTTTTCAAGATCTTTCTGGAATCTGCACACAACCCACTTCCAGTACGGCAGCTCAGACAAGTCAGGAGTGATGCTCCAGTTAGCTAATTCAGGGCCTCCTTTTCTGTATTCTCTCCAGAAAATTTTTTCATCAGAATTTTCTGCGTAAATCCAGTTATCAGTTGTTACTTCTGTTGTGCAGAAACAATTAGCCAAGTTTGTTGTTTCTCTATAAAAACGCCCATTCAGTCCAGTGCTACGATGGAAAGGAACAGTGTGATCTCCAGAATGATCTTCCATTGTGTTGGTGCAGACGGCTTTACAGAAGGGACACTGAACCCAACAGCACTGACAGAAGTGATCGATCAAAATCTCATCTGGTTTCTTCCTGCACTTTTCCATTTTAATGTCATTAATGCTTGAAAAACTGTTTTGTAGATTTTTCATCATTTCATTCAGACTTTTTCTCAAATGATTTTCAAGAAAATCCAAGTCTTTGACTTCTGTGAGATTAACACAAGACTCTCCTGTGAATTTCAGCACATTAGTGAGTGTTTTGGTGAAACTTCTGAACCACATGTTTCCATCTCCTCCCTTGTTTTTGACCTCCACTGTCACTGCATGCACAGCATTACTCACAATCTGCTCTTTCAGTTGTAGATTTCCTTTAAAAATATTTAATATTATTTCACTTTGTTTGGTGAAGTATTTCTTCACTTTTTTGCAAATGAATTGTTTGAAGTGTTCTTTGGGTTGATGTATGTATTGTACATATTGTTGAAAGTCCTCTTTTTCTGCAAGGGATTTCAGAATGTGTTTCTCCAGATTTGATCTGTTCTGTCGTAATGCTCGTATGTCAGACTTCATCTGTGCTGCTAAATCAATCGCAGTTTTGTTGTAAACAGCTTCTAGGATGGACGGTTCAAGTTTGCTGCAGATGAAATCGATCAGTATGGTTGTGGCTGTTGCTCCACTCCAGTGATTCTTGAAGATGTTGTAATATTGAATTTTCTGCTTCTCAAGATACATTCTTGGATCATTTGTTTTCCTGAAATCTTTGTGGTGTTCAGTAAATGTCTTGATTACAGTGTCACACACATGGAGACAGAGGTCTGTGATAAACTCTCTTTTCAGTTTGTATGTTGGATTCTCTGATTGATGTTGGTGTACTAACTTTTGCACACGGTCTGTAAATGTCTGAATATAACTGACATTGTAGCCGTGTCTTTTGACTGGTGATTTCTCCATTGTTTTCTCAGTTTCCTGCATAACATTATGAATCAGTTGCCTCACTGAGACATTGTTCGCATAAAGCATGTTGTTTCTACCTGATACAGTTTTATTAGATTGCTCTAGATGTCTCTGTAGTATAATGTAGTCATCATAATCACCTCTGTGGACTATCTGTTTGAAATATTGCCGATTTAGTCTCTGATTCACAAAAGTTGGTTCATGGTTTTCTGATAAAACCTGAATGACATCATTCCATAAATCAGAATCTTTCAGTGGAGGAATATCTTCTGTCATATCAGTGACCCATTTAATCCACATTGTGTCAAACTCCTTTTTCAGAACACGTTCATCTCCTCCTTTACTTTTTAGGCTCACAGCACATTCCTTGCTTCGAATGAAAAGCATTTTTTCGTACTCTGTTCTTCTTTTATCCAGATTCTCCCTGGCTTTCTTCTGCTCAATTGCTTTATTAAATTGTACTTTTGTGTGCTTTACCAGATCATTGTGTAAATCTTTAATTTGGGTTTCAAATCTCCCTCGCCATTGACCCAGAATATCTTTGTCTTTGTCCTCATCAAAGAAAGATTTCAATGCTTTTTCTACTTTGTCTTTTTCTGTTTTCAGTTCAGCTATCAGGTTATGATCATGAATCTCAACGTTTCCATTTGCAATAACTTTGTAGAATTTGTCTTCAATGCTCATCATGGCACTCCTGAGACTGAAAGTCCAGTTGCTATAGTTAGTTTCCAGTCTTCTGTATACAGAAATCTCTAGTGTGTTTTTGAAGCTGAACACAAAGTTTTCATTCAGCAGTGCAGTCCAAAGATCATCAATACGCATTTTGAACTGTGACAGTGTGATGCCGCTCCCTCTAGAAGCTTTTGAGAGAATGGTGTCTTTCAACTCCTGAATGTTTCTGCTGTAGTTTGGGTTTGGTGGAGCCATTGGTGGGCTTCCCTCCCAGAGCTGTGAAAAATACTTCACATCATTCTGTACATCAAATGCAATGACATCACTAAAAAACTCTTTATCACAGTCTTCCTCTTTGGCAGCAAGTTTTGTCATTTTATCCAGTTCTTCCTGAAGGCGTCTTCTTCCTTCCATATTTTTCTCTCCAGCTGTAACATCTGAAACATTCTGATGCACAAACATACAACTGGCGTTCAGTCTGACTTTCTTCATCCTCATAAAGGCCTGAACAACAATCTGAAGAGTGTCCTGCATCTCAGCAGTGTTTTCTCCAAAGATGTTGATTAACGTCATATTTCCAAGACCAACAACAAATGTGGCCAATTCATTGTCATGATTTCTTGTTGATCTTCCAGCCAGTTCTATAGCACAAAGACCCTCAGTATCAACAACCAGAATATAGTCAAACTTCAGCTGTTTTTTCATCTTCACCTCCTCTGACACTTTGACCAGCTGCATGAAAGCTCCTCTGGTGCACCGGCCGGCACTGACAGCAAACTGTAAACCAAACATGGCATTCAACATGGTGGATTTCCCAGAGCTCTGAATCCCTAAAACTGACAGCACAAAGACTCTGTTGTCTCCCAGTTTCTGGATGAGTTCATCTAAGACAGCAGTAACCCATATCTGAGGAACATGAGCAGCATCTCCATCCATCAGCTCCAGTGGAAATCCAGACATCATCATCTTTGCAGCAAGACCAGGAAGAGTTCTGAAGTCAATCTTCAGGTTTTTCTTGTAGTTCCTCACAGATGAACATGATTCATATATCTGACCGACCTCTCTCAGTATGTGCTCCAAACCAAAGGTTGCAGCTTGTAGTTTCTCAGAAAGTCTCTCAAGTTCTTTTTCAGCTGTAAGATGTTGTGATTTATCATCTTTCTTTCTAAGATCTACGACATCTGACCACTTTTTATCATATTCATGATGAAGGGCTGAAACACTTTCAGTGGTGAAGTCATCCAGTAGAATCCCAAGCCATTTAAGAAAATACACCATTTCATTTACTTCTTGTGAGTTCAGTTGTAGAAAAACAATTTGGATAACTTCACTTACACCAAATGTTTGCTGCTGATCACGGAATTTAAGCATTTCTGATTTCTTATCACTTTTGTTTTTTTCTATATTATCAATCTTATGTAGTTCACCCAATGTAGGTCTGTGTAGTTCTTTATTCTTCTGGCACCACTGATGCCACAGTTGTCCCTGACACGGCAGAAATGAGTCTTTGATTTCTGTCAGATGTTTACTCTTCAGTAAACTCATAATTTGCTGCGCTGCATTATTTCCTCTCATGCTGTCTTTATCAGTCATCTCATCTACTGTGATATTAATATGTTTGGCCACATCTTCAAGTTTGAAATGGGAAGATGATTCTATAGATGAGAATCCTTTATTGATAGCTTTTCTGAGTTCTTCAAAGACAGTAGATTGATTTCTGTCTCTCAAACCTATTCTGTATTTTCGTTGTCCAACTTCTTTGAGAGTTGAATCATTCTCAGTTACAAGGAAAATGAGTGGCTTTGAACCCTGGTATAATTTTTGGATCTTTGTCATGTGGGGATTATTCTTGGTCATTTGAGGTGAAATAACAACATTTACAGAAGACATTTGTGTTATGATATCCAGCTGTTTCTCATTGTCCCCTGCATCACCATGAAGATTACAGAATGCAACACATTGAGGAAATTTATCTGTTTCGTCTCCAGATGGGCAATACCAGGCGATCTCCACCAGCCCATCCATCAGTATTCTGGTTCTGCTGCTGCCTGGACAGTTTCTATGAAAGAATGTGTTGTGTTTCTCATTGATCAAACTGTTCATCAGCTGAGACTTGGATGAGGACACAGAGCCAAACCTGAAGAAAGCCACCATTGGAGTTTCTGCTCTGCAGACTGGTTGGGTTTGACCTTTATTATCTGTCGTCTTCCAGCTCTTTTTGATTTGTCTAAATGTCCAGAGAGGAAACTCAATCTGTTGTGTGAATGGATTTGGTACAAGCAGAGGAAGAGCAAACTGACACTCTGAGAGTTTAGTGACTATGAGCTGCTTTAAGAAACTATCAGCACAATGAAAAACAGCCATCTGAGCATCCATTAGGTCAATTGTATCTAATGTGTTCGTCTCATCAGCAGATTCAGCTGCTTCTCCAAAAATATCATCAAAAGCATCTCTTGTAGACAACTTATTACATCTTTTTTGTGTGTCGTTCCGTTCATTGTTCTCTCCAATTTTTATGCGTCTCACTGTGTAGTCCAATGCAAATAATTTTTGAAGAAATGTTTGAGCAAATATTTCCTCCGAACAAAACTCCCCAGATGGTGAATTTTCAGTTATCTGAAGAAAATCTGCTGTTTTCAGTTTTTGATATTTGCCCTCCAGATGAAGTCTGTTCATCAGTTTTTCTGCAGATAGCTGAAAACACCAGAATACATATAAATAGCATCACAGAATGTTCATGAGTATGTCTAGTTAACTTCCACACACAAGATCTTTTACATTTGCAGTATTGAGTCTTATTTACTGTAACGTCAACATTTATACATATATTACACATATCTCTTACCCTAAAATTCACATCATAGCAGAGCTCATCCATGGCTGTGATCTAATGTGACCACTGCCTCCAGCTTTTTCTGAGCCTTTAAATTTTGAGAAAAAAAACATTTTACTACAAATGATATGCCACTTTATGTTGGAAAAACCTTTAGAGACAGTTTATTGAAGTCCCCCTGTGGTTAAAATCAAGTTTTCAATGTTTATATATGTGACCCTGAAAAAAAAGTAGCATCTTAAGTAGCATAGGAACTTTTTTTAGTAATCGCAAAAATTCAAAAATTCCAGATTTTCTTTTTGCCAATCATGGATATTAAGTAAAGATCATGTGATATGAAGATATTTTTTAAATTTCCTACTGTAAATGCATAAAAACTAGTACAATCCCGCCGTGAGAGCTTGCAAAATCAGCCAGACAAACTGAGTTAAAACACACCAAGCATGGGGTAAGCCTACAAATTTAACCAATCGCGAGGTTGCCTAGAGCGTCAATAACTCATTGGCTGAAACAGGCCAATGAACTGCTACATCGGGCTCGTGACAAATTTGCATATCCAAACCCAAGAAATGCAGCGGGCTGCGCGAAGACAGGGCAGAGACCACAACAGTAGGAGCCAGCACGGAAACCCGGGCTGATATAACAGTGAACATAAAAGTACACCAAGCACAGAGTCAACACATCGCGGTAACAACTGTGTAACATAAGCGATTATAAGGTAGAAGACAAAGAGCGTTCAGCACTCACCGTTGTGCGAAGACCAGCCAGCCGCACAACATATGTCCTGAATAGATGTTCGATTGACATTTACATTTACATTTAGTCATTTAGCAGACGCTTTTATCCAAAGCGACTTACAAGTGGGGTAGGTAATGGAAGCAATTAGGACAGGATAAGTACAACAAGAGCATAAGTGCAATCAAAAAGAAGACTGGTTTCATATAGCCTAACACAGTATACAGAAACATTCATACATTTTTTTTTTTTTTGGAGTAGAGAAGAAACGAGTAGAGAAGAAACTTGAGTCAGAACAGTAAGATGTTGGCGGAAGAGATGGGTTTTCAGGCGTTTCTTAAAGATGGCTACAGAATCTGCAGATCTTGTAGCAGCAGGCAGATCATTCCACATAGGTGGAACAGATCCGGAGAAGGTGCGCGAGAGAGATTTTCTACCTTTATGGGATGGCACCACAAGACGCCGTTCGTTTGCAGAGCGTAGGGATCTGGCGGGTACATATGTCTGCATTAGTGAGTGAAGATAAGGTGGTGCCAAACCAGTGGTGGTCTTCTAGGCCAGGAGCAGAGTCTTGAATTTGATGCGAGCGACTATAGGGAGCCAATGTAGCTTAATGAGTAGAGGAGTAACGTGTGCTCTCTTCGGTTCATTAAAGATGACTCTTGCCGCAGCATTCGGGATCATCTGTAGAGGTTTGGTTGTGCAAGCTGGAAGTCCTCCCAGTAGTGCATTGCAGTAGTCCAGTTTGGACAGGAGTAGAGCCTGTACTAGGACTTGCGTAGCATGCTCTGATAGGAAGGGTCTAATTTTCCTGATATTGTAGAGGATGAATCTACAGGACCGGGTGGTGCTGGCAACTTGATCTGTGAAGTTGAGCTGGTCATCGATCACCACTCCCAGGTTTCTTGCCTTTCTGGAAGGTGTGATGGTTGATGAGCCCAGTTGAATGGAAAGGTTGTGATAAGTCTTTATATCAGCCGGGATTACAAGCAGTTCGGTTTTTGAAAGGTTCAACTGCAGGTGATGGCCGTTCATCCAGAGTGAGATGTCGGCTAGGCAAGCTGAGATGCGTACCGAGACAGTCGGATCGTCAGGGCGAAAAGACAGGTAGAGTTGTGTATCATTCGCATAGCAGTGATAGGAAAAGCCATGTTTCCTAATGACAGAGCCAAGGGATGTCATGTATACAGAGAATAGCAACGGACCAAGCACTGAGCCCGGAGGCACACCTGTGTCGAGATGTTGGGACTCAGACACCTCACCCCTCCAAGATACTCTAAATGACCTACCTGAGAGGTAAGACCTTAGCCATTGTAGCACCATTCCGGAGACCCCCATAGCCTTGAGAGTGGACAGGAGGATGTGATGGTTAACAGTGTCAAAGGCGGCAGATAGATCCAGTAGGATGAGAACAGATGAGTTAGAGGAAGCTCTTTCCAGTCTCAGGGCTTCGATAACAGAGAGCAGCGCAGTCTCAGTGGAATGACCGCTCTTGAACCCAGACTGGTTGCTGTCCAGGAGGTTGTTCTGGATGAGGAAGGATGAGAGCTGGTTACAGACAACACGTTCTAGAGTTTTAGCAGCGAAGGGGAGTAGGGATACCGGTCTGTAGTTTTCTAACAGTGCAGGATTAAGAGTAAGCTTCTTTAGTAGTGGGGTAATACGGGCCTCTTTGAAGAGAGTAGGAAATGTGCCAGTGGTGAGGGACGAGTTGATAATGTGAGTCAGAGAGGGTACAACTGATGGAGAGATGGCCTGGAGGAGATGGGTGGGGATGGGATCTAGGGGGCAGGTAGTCGGGTGGTTAGAAGAAATTGCCTTGGAAACTTCCTCTTCAGATAGGAGAGAGAACGAGGGGAACGAGCATGTGTCTGGGGCTTGACTGTGGTCAAGAGGTGGTGGCGCAGAGAATTGATTGCTGATGGTGTTCGTTTTCTTTACAAAGAACGATGCAAAATCGTCAGCTGTTAAGTCTGAAGGAGGTGAGGGGGTAGGCGGGCAAAGGAGAGCAGAAAAGGTTTTAAAGAGAGTACGAGGGTCAGGAGAGTTGTTGATTTTAGTGTGGTAGTATTGGGTTTTCGCAGAGGAGACATCCGCAGAGAAGGAAGAGAGAATAGACTGGTAGAGAGAGAGGTCAGTGGATTCTTTTGATTTGCGCCACTTTCTCTCAGCGGACCTGAGAGAGGCGCGATGCTCACGGAGAACATCAGATAACCAGGGGGCAGAAGGAGATGCACGAGATGGCCTAGATCTCAGAGGGCATAAGATGTCTAAGCAGGAGGTTAGTGTGGATCAAAGGCTGTGGGTGGCTGTGTTAGTATCAAGGAGAGAGAACTGTTTAGGGGGTGGGAGAGTAGCAGAGACTGCAGAGGATAGGCGGGAGGGAGAGAGTGATCGTAGGTTGCGTCGGAATGTGACCAGTGGGGAGGCATGTGTAGTGTCTGGAGAAGTTAAGTCGAGATCAAGAATGATGAGGAAATGATCCGACGTGTGCAGTGGGGTGACCTGGGAGAGATGGGTGGAGCAATAGCGTGTGTAGATGAGATCAAGTTGATTACCAGATTTATGAGTTGCTGAAGTGGGGACTCGTTTTAGGTCAATCGACGCAGTCAGGTTGTTGAAGTCAACAGCCTGTGGTTTTTCCAGGTGGATGTTGAAGTACCACCAGAGGAGTACCATCCTCGGGGAATGATGACAGAAGTGAATCCAATTCCTCCAAGAAGAGTCCAAGGTGCCCTGGAGGGCGATAGAGAACTACAACATGTATTACAACAGGGTGGATGACAGTGACAGCATGAAACTCAAAGGCGGTGTTGTTGCATGAGGGTGCCAGCTGTTTAAATTTCCAGTCGTTAGGAATAAGTAGACCGGTTCCTCCGCCCCTCCCTGATATGCGTGGGCTGTGGGAGAAAGTGTAATTATTAGAGAGGGCAGCTGGTGTGGCAGTGTCCTCTGGTTTGATCCAGGTTTCAGTAAGTGCTAAAAGAGAAAGACCAGAATGTTTTGCAATAGCTGTGATGAAATCTGCCTTGTTTACAGCGGATTGGCAGTTCCATAAACCAATTGGAAAGGTAATAGAGGTAGTGTTGGATGCTGAAAGAGTACGCAGGTTGTTAGCATTAGCCATGCGTGGCCTTCTGCGAGTTACCGTTGATATCCGAGATGTAATGACAGTGTGGATTTGAAAACACATAGTGAAAAAAAATGAAGACATGTACAAGGCAAATAGAGAAAATTGAATAAAGATAATAGATAAAGTGCAAACAGTAGTACTCAAGTGCCTTGTCTGTGTCGTTGCTCGGTGGAGTCGCACAGGTAGAGTCGATGGTCTTTACTCTCTTCGGTCTTCACGCGATGAGGGCTGCACGCGACCGCAGCACGCGGTGGTCAATCCTATTTAAATGGGGTGCTCTCGGGGTTGGGGCTATCCCGCTCCGACGTTGCCCAGTCCTTGTCCGAAGCAGAGATGGACATGGAGTCATCGTCCTCCTCGACGGTGAAAGAAACGGCGTCCGCAATGGAAGGCGGGGGACGAAGGCCCTCGTCGACGTAGAGGACTGGGGAATGAGGTGATGGCAGAGTACGGTGGCCCCGGGCCGGGTCGTGGCCGCTGCCTTGTGAAATGAGTGGGCTCACCACCGGCTCGTTGGCGGCAGTGAGCCTCGACCCTATGACTCCACGAGCGATGTTCCTGCGCGCAATCAGACTCGCAGAATGCAGTGTCCGCCTGAGCCAGGCAGGCAATGCAGTGCTCGTGGGTATCCGGTGGGTGAATCGGACCCACACAAAGCCAACAGAATGCAGCCATCGGATGCGGTGAAAGAAGAATCAAGTTGCCTCTTCAACAATGGCAGCGTGTTAGAGAAGATTCTGAGGAATTGTCACCAAATGCACTGTATTTATACTGACTAGATTCGTCAGCATTTGCATACTAGTTGCATGTCTTGCAACAATAGGCCAGTTTTGTTACTGCACAATCATCTTCTGCGAAGTGAAACAATCACGTTGGGGGAAACAACTAATTCTGTTGTTCCATGCAGTCGCTCTAATCAACCCGAATTCCATACCTCATTACCTATAGTTTATCATTTATCATTTTTTTTCTTTTGAACCGCCGAACGCGCTGTTACGCAAGAAGTTGGGTGAGTTCAATCTTTCTACTCGAAAAATACATTTAGCTTTCTCCACTGTCACCCTTCGTTGACACTGCTGCACTCAAGCGTGAGATATCATTGGCCAGCACGGGCGCACTTCCTCGGGGCCTGAACTATTCACAAAAAAATTGTCAGAGGTATCCCCAGAATGTGTATTTCAAGTTTCAGCTCAAAATACACCACATATCTTTCATTAAAATGTTGAAGATGACCATTTGTGGCTGCAATGGAAAACACGCCATTTTTGTGTGTGTCTCTTTAAATGCAAATGAGCTTCTGCTCCCCTCCCTGTATGCAAAATAGTAGGTAGGAGCTTACACGTGTGCTTTGGATGATATCAACACAAACAAAATGGCGGAAAGCGCAACTCATTTTGTAATGCCCTTGTAAGGCTGGTGCCAAGGTGTCCACACCAAAAGGGCACCATATCCCGGGAAACACAGAACTTCATCCATTACAATGAACTCTCCACAGGGTTTGCTTCTCCATCTCAGACAGCATTTAAAAATTTGTGATGATTACCAACTAAGACCTTTAGATCTGTTCTCTTCTCCCTCTCTCCTCTCTCTCCAACTGAACTCAGAGCAATTCAAAGCTCACCCATGAACTGGATTTGACAAATACCATATCTTATATGAACAAAGACTCTTCATATGCATATTTGATATCATCTGAAATGTCTCCGTGCGATTGGTACAATGGTCTCATATCCACAGCAGTAGAGCAGATCATAACATAGGTTTGAGGCTTCAAAGATATTTTGCTCACTGTTAGGGTTTGTGTCTTCATGCAAATGCCCATTTGTGGCCTGATCAGATCCAGGACAGAGTCCTTTACAATAGAAATTGTTATTGTGTGCCCTTCAAAGACACTCTTAACTCCATTTGCGTTAGTCAACATGTGTCAGGACCCAATCACCTTCGTAATAATACTTTACATTACGGAAATACGGATCTTTCTTAAAACCGAATTGGCTGACGAAGGTAGAAGGAACTCAGCCGAAGGAATTTGCCGGAAGAAGCTGTCTCCAAGGAGAGAGACAGGTCTCGAGAGGTGAGCGAACACAAGATGAGCAAACACGAGATGAGTAAACAGGAGATGAGCGTGGTTTTCACCGTGAACAGATGTTTTAAGCCTGGGGGCATCACACCCCTCCAAGGTGCGATCCAATGTGATGACATGATATTGGGCGTGAAAACATCTTTCTTCGTGACATGTTTTTGTATAAAGCCCGTGGAGACTTCTAGACCCTGGACTACAGTCTTTTGCATCAATTTTTCGTAATTGAGATGTATACATTACCTGAAAGCTGAATAGATAAACAATCTGTTGATATGTGTTTTGTTATGGTAGGACAATATTTGGTCAAGATACAACTATAAAATCTTGAATCTGCTACAAAAATTCGAAATTGAGAAAATTACCTTTTAAAAAGTTTTTCTTTTCTAGTTTTACACAAATGTAATATAAATTATAGGGGTCCAGATAAAGTGTCTGTGAAGTTTCAGCTAAAAAAAAAAGCACAAATCTTCTAATATATCATGCGCTACATGCCCACTTTTGCATGTGAGGAGAAACGCGCTGTTTTGGTGTGTGTGTCTCTTTAAGTGCAAGTTAGCTGCTAGTCTCCGCCCCCTTTTCAGCAGAAAATGAAGCCAGGGCTATATGAGCCTGTGCTTCAAGCGACGAAAAATAAAGTATGTTCACATAAAGCGAACGAGAAACAAGGTCTCGTCTTTGAACACCAAACACATTGTTTTTGATAAGCACACCGGTTTCCCCCGGGGCCATTCGCGAAGTCTCTCTGGTCCCTGTTGGTCCGAGAGAAATGCGTCGCGTGTTTACAAACCATACTCACAGTTTTCTGAAGTAAAGATACTCAAGACAATTGCATCGCTATTTCAAATTAACTTTACCCTAGACAATCCCTCGCATGTTTACAAGCCAGAGACATTGCTTTCTAAAAGTGAACGGACAAACGTGTCACAGTGACATTTCATCTACTTGTAAGTTACCACAGTTCCCTGTGCTCATGCCGGTACTTACAATGTCTTTATTTGCAGCTTTGTCTCGTTCAGTGTGGATGATATCTATTGAAAACTAAATAAATCCATCGCTCTCTTGTCTCCCGTAAGGCTGGAAACATTGTTCTGTGTTGGTCTGTGCAGCCAACAACACAATAGTTCGTAAGCTTTGCTACTTGTGCCAAGGTGTTGAAACCTCACACAATTGAAAACAAAAGTGCCGGAGCACAATGGGTGGACACGTTTAGAACATGGGGCGGAAATATTATAATAATATACATTACATCAATGCTTACATCAATAAGAGGGCGATACCTGAAGCGCTCGTTTTCTCACAGGCTTTCAGAGATAGGCTCACATACAAAAAGTGAATGATTTGTCTTTTTTCATGTTTCTTGAGAGTCGGCACATGCACAAGAGACCTGATTTTAGCATTTAAACATGGACAAAGTCTGTTTTTCATGAAATCAACCCTTTAAAGTTTTACTCGAGGTTCTGTATCAGGCCATTGCCAAAATGAAACATGTTTGTTTTAACGACCCCTATTAGTTTACCGCTGTGTCATTGTGGAGAGTAAGATGAACCTGAAGAAGTTCTAAGCTTTACATAGACACAAAACTTGAGTGGGTTCTTCCCACAGAGCGGGCAGCAGCGAGTGAATATTGTAGGCGTGTTTACGGCCCATTTTGTTTGTGACTTTCCTGTATCCACTCACAAATATGTTTTGATATATTTACTGTTGGAAATTTATAAAATATATTCAATAAACATGATATTTACTTAATGTCCTAATGATTTTTGGCCTAAAGGAAAAATCGATAATTTTGACCAATACAATGTATTTTTGGCTATTTCCACAAAGTGCCTGTGTCACTTAGGACTGGTTTTGTGGTTCAGGGTCACAAATAGTTAATAGTCTGATCATCTGATATGCTTCGATATGATATAAAATGGTTGGGTTTTCTTACCTGTGTAACCGACACCTACAGCTGCATTATGCTGGATAAAGAAATATATAATATATGTTACTCATTACCATGTCATATATGTTAAACATGAATTTTCAAATGTGTGTGAATGTTCACCAACACCACACCTACACTAAATCTTAGTTTAACATTTATTTGCAAAGCTACAAGACTTGGGCATGAAAACTTGCAACAATATTGGCTTTCTTTCTTGTGGGAGGGAAAGTTTTATATTTTGCTATAGTAGACGGACACATTATATCATCTGGTTCTCAAAAACTCACTGGAGTGGTGTCCATGAGATCATCTGGTTCCAGAAGTATCACTGGGGGATAGTCCCACACATCATCTGGTTCTTCAAGTGTCACTGGAAGATAGGAGGGCATAACATTAAGCATGATAGAAAGAGGTGTGAATCTTTGGGTAGACAGTGAATCAAAACTAAAAAGCTAAAATATGAGCTACCTCCCCTTTCCTTATTCTAGTAGTTATACACACATTCATTCAAACTACTTTGAATTAAAGGGCCGCAATCCCAGAAAATACAATTTAAAATGTTTATCTACCAGAAATTGAGTCGCCAGCGGGTGTGCAGAAACACCCTGTAATTAAACAAATCCATCTAATCTTCTTTTTGTAATCGCCTTTAAACCACAACAGTGACACAAAACAGGCCTTTGGGGACCCCCAACAATCTGATGTCATATTGATTCACGCCTGCCTTTGACCGCTCACAGACTCCACCTTATGAGAGCTTCGGTCCATCGGTCTTCGGACGCTGATGACGTCGCGTTCAGGAAGAATTTCCTTTTTTCGGATCGACAAACCAACATTCACTGTATCTCTGGTCCGAAAAGATTTAGAGAAACGATATGAGACTTTTTGGAAAGGCCTCCGCCGGGACATTCGAATAATGCTGACCGCGAGTAAAATGTGACCCCTAGGTTGGGAGCTAGAGCTGGTGTGTGACCTTCGGGAGACCATGTCAGTTTTCCACATGTTACCCCCCCGTACGGCAGGTTGTGGTCTCCGTAACACACTCTCCAAGAGGAGAGCAGTATTTTTTCCCAGTGCGACGGCTCCTGATGGCGCCTCACTTACAAGGCGAACGCCCTGTCTGTGATGACTGTCAGTACAGGCATTGCACTATGTCTACGACAGGCTTCGCAGTATGTCCACTACTATTCACTGGAAGGTTACATCTCGCTGCACCGCTCACTTGTGACTCGCTAGCCTAGTCAGTGTCGCTCAGCTTGAGGTTGTAATACGGCTCAGCACCGCGGCATGTTAAGATATATCCCCAGTCTGTCTCTCAACACAACGTTGAGAGACCGACTGAAGGGGAACGTCTCGGTTACGTCTGTAACCTTCGTTCCCTGATGGAGGGTCCGAGACGTTGTGTCTTTATGCCACAACGCTTTGCCGATCCGCTGCAAGGAGCACATCTAAGGTTCCTCAGCACAAAGGGTGATGAATGACCGCAGCCATCTTCCTTTTATAACCGTATGTACGGGGCGGAGACTGGCGTGGGCGGGCCATTGGCCAATCCCCATTGGCGTTTTAGTTTTATCTCGGAGATGATAGGTTCTCAGAATCAAACCCCAGTCTGTCTCTCAACAACGTCTTGTTCCCTCCATCAGGGAACGAAGGTTACAGACGTAACTGAGACGTTACAGACGTAACCAAGACGTTTTGTTTTATGAGAGGGAATCGTATTCACATGAACATTGTATAAATGTTAGTACTGAAAACGCCCTTGTTACTGAGATTACATCTGTTGTTGACACCAGGCCGTGCAAACACCAGGTTTTTAAGAATCTTTTATTTTTCATTACAATTTAATCCAGGAAAAATGTACAGGCAGCCGGTTGTTATCGTGGTGTAATCTTGTATCGCATCAAAGGGGTATATTTCGCGGTCTATACATTATCCTACTTATTACAAAGCTGCTTGCCTCATAAGTAATCAAATGTTAAATACGGATTTGAAAGATTTTATGATATCATTTGTAATTAATGAAGATCTTCTCCAAAGAAAACCCAGTTACTTTTTGTTTTTCAGTCAAGGCTTGCAGTTCAATGTACTGCCCATGGTTAAAAATACAGCATTTTAAAATGTTCATGATTTTTCTTTCCTAGTTTAAACAAAATATAGAGAAAGATCAAAATTATATTTTTTTTAAATAAATTTTATTTTCTATTTAATGAAATAATTGAAAAAAATCCGTTTCTTATCGTTTTCTTTTATTTGAAAATGAGAATTTAATTGACTAAAATTTAAGTTCACAATAAAAACTGTGATGGGGTAAAGTTTAAAAAAAAATATTTATAAAATGTATGCACAAGTGAAGTAATAAAAGTTGGCAGTATTAAAACTTTCAGTTATAGTAAATTACATATTAAATATACATATTGACATTTAATTTTATTTATTTACAGTTCTTCAGAAAAAAAAGGTAATTTAACAAAACTTAACTTCTTGTCTTACCGTTAGTCGGAGGCAGTGAAGTTAGTAGAACTTTTGCAGGTTAACAGGAAAATGACAAATAAATCTTGAATCTTGAAAAGTGAATAGTGACAAATGAACAAATAACAAACTGTTAATTTCAACAAAAGATCACTACTGATACACAGAAAGGGAAAATCTAAATTGTACATAGATTGGCTTTTGTTCTAAACAGTGTTACATTTGTAAAAAGAATTACAAAGTAATTACATTATCATATTTAAATAAATGCAAACAATAATAATGACAATGATAATGTCATTCAATTAGGATGTACATATAGATGTTAACTATAACATCTAACTGCCACATTTGACAACCTGTGATACCACCACAGTTAAAGATGTCAAACAGATTTAATGGTTTACAAAACCAATATAAAAATGTTCAATCAAACTATACGGTGTAACCTTTGAAATATACAAAGTAAATATTGCAATAATAATTATTATAGTAATATTCATAAAATACATAATTAAACACTGACAGGGAACTTTTTCCTTCAGATTACAGATCTATCTAATGTTTTGAATGTTTATTTATAACATAATATTTTAAGGCACGCAAAGAATATCACCCAGTGCTCCATTTTGATGTCTCTCTTACAGAACACATCACTTAACTCAGAACATCATTTCATTAAGGGGGAGATGATCATGAACTGATGTTAGCATACCAGTTAAGGGAGACATACATAATTTGCAAAGCAGTGGGTCTCCAGCAGGAAAACACTGGAATAATGCATAAGTCTGTACTTTGGGTCACACTAGTTTTATGTTTAGATACTTTTAAACATTTTATAATACTTTCTTGAATGATTCATTTGATGTTTAGTTTTAAGATAAATGATCAACTAAAATATTTGATTCAAGATAAATAAAAATAACATTCAATGTTCAATGCATATGAGTTGTCAGGGTTTGTGATAAAAAAAACAAGTGAATCATTACACCCTGATGGCAGGTTTTCAGAATCATTCAATTGAGAAATGAAAATATTTTAAAACTAATGCTTCAAATGTTTAATCTTTTCTTTTACATTCCTCATCTGAAATGACATACAAGGAACCAGCCAATCAGAGAGTTATCTTGCCATAGCTCAATTGCACTGTTTTATCAGCACAAGGTCCCAAAGTGTCATGGAAATGGTTAATAAAGAGGCAAACTGGAATGGAAAAGCAGCTGGTAAATGGATTTGGTTTTTTAAATGACTAACACTACATCCATAGTTCAATTTTTATCACATTTTCAAATCCATTTTCAAATTCAACTACTTATTTAGGAATTGCTTTAATTCAATAATGTACTTATTGAGTGATTTATGTTGTTTTTTAAATATCTTTATACATCTTATAATATCTTATAATCACACTTTTTATTGCCAATTAAAGCATTAAATGTGCAAATACAGACATATCAGCAATCAGCACTATAATAAGAATATCGTTTGCCTTATACCACCTGCAACCAAAATACCAATGGAAAATCACAATTGTGTTCTAAATAAATCATGTTGGCAATAAAAAACATCATTGATGTGGCTTTACACACAAACGTCTAATTACAAATCTACAAATATATCTGCAATGGTTTTCCCTACCTGAAAATATAAACCTGACACTTCACCCGGATTACAAATTCTTGCCAAGTTCACACCACAAACACAATAAATCATAAATTCAAAATATTGTACCAGCGTGTGATTCATTATATGAATATGAAAATACAAGACAGACATGTGATGACAGAATTCTCACTGTTCATTCATTCATTAACATAACTCTGACATGTTTTAAAGTATCCCAATTTAAATACTGCCATTATTTCCCAAAGATGAATATAAATGAATGGAAATCACCTGTTGAACTTGGTAGTAGAAGTAGAAGAGCCTCATGAAATATATACTGAATGTACAATATCTTACTAATCTAGACTAATAATTCAATGGCCTGTTCTAATGCAGCAGCAAACAAAGAGGCAGCTGCCATGCAAACAGTTTAAATTTCCATAGTCATTTTCAAGTCACATGACTTTCAGGAAACCAAAACTCATTTTCTAAAGGAAACCTCAGGTGCATCTAAAGTTATAGTTCACCCAAAAATAAAAGTTCTGTCATCATTTACTCACCCTCTTGTTATTTCAAACCTGAATAACTTTATTCAAAATGACTTCTTTTGTTTTCACTGGAAGAAATAAAGTTGTTAACTGGTCTCTATTCACATGCATGATTTTGGGTCCATACAATAGAAGTGAATGGGGGCCAGTACTGTTCGGTTACTAACTTTCTTCAAATGATCTTCTTTTGTGTACTGTGCAATATAGAGCGTCATAAAGGTTTGAAATGACCAAAGGGTGAGCAAATGATGAAAGAATTTTCATTTTTGGGTGAACTATCACTTAATAGTATTTAATTCATTCTTTGATTTTGCCACATCAGTAGTCCATCACTCACACCACTCACTCAGTTAGTAAAAGAGTATAGCTTACCTAAAAGTCCTTTTTATTTTTATTTTATCTTTTATTCAGCCCAATGTTATTAAAAAACTCAAATAAATTTGTTTGGTATATCTGACAAATTTGAAGAATCTTCCACCTTTTGGAAACTTTACAACTTGACCTAGTGAACTTTAAACTTTCTCCTTCTGCAAAATCATAAAGTCATATGGCCTTTGAACAGAGTGTGAGGAAATAACTACAGAATGTTTATTCATAAGCATGTTAAAGGTTCATGAAACTTGAGGTTTTATTTGAGCCTTAAAGGTTTGTCTGCAACAATACATTTGTTGATGTCTACATTGTTATTTGTTTTTGGTATGTGTTTTTGCACATATAAACAAAAGAATACCTCCTCAGATTAAACAGGTTTATAATTACATTTAAAACAAATAGTAAGACTATAACATAAAATAATTATTTATATATATTTAGCTCAAAGGTGTTGAGAATTGTTCAGGCCTGGTGTTTATAAAGACGAGTCAAGTTTTTCCACATTAAACTGAATCAATCATTTCCTTTGGAACCTTGCTTTGTGCCCAGGAGCATTGTTATGTTTGACTATAAATGGGCCCTGCCCAAACTGCAGCACTGCTCAGGGAAATGCCTAAAGTAGTCAAACCTGTTCATTCGAAGGGAGCGGCCCATTATTTTTGGACACAGTGTATGTGTCATCAGTTTATGTCCTCTTCGCTGTCCTCAGGTTGTGTAGTCTGTTTATGTCCTAGCTTACAGTGGGGCAAAAAAGTATTTAGTCAGCCACCAATTGTGCAAGTTCTCCCACTTGAAATTTACAGGCCTCTCTCATCTTTTTATCATAAGTTTACCTCAACTACGAGAGACGAAATAAGAAAAAAAAATCCAGAAAATCACATTGTAGGATTTTTTATGAATTAATTGGTAAATTCCTTGGTAAAATAAGTATTTGGTCACCTACAAACAAGCAAGATTTCTGGCTCTCACAGACCTGTAACTTCTTTAAGAGGCTCCTCTGTGCTCCACTCGTTACCTGTATTAATGGCATCTGTTAGAACTCGTTATCAGTATAAAAGACACCTGTCCACAACCTCAAACAGTCACACTCCAAACTCCACTATTACCAAGACCAAAGAGCTGTCAAAGGACACCAGAAACAAAATTGTAGACCTGCACCAGACTGGGAAGACTGAATCTGCAATAGGTAAGCAGGTAGGTGTTAAGAAATCAACTGTGGGAGCAATTATTAGAAAATGGAAGACATACAAGACCACTGATAATCTCCCTTGGTCTGGGGGTCCACGCAAGATCTCACCCCGTGGGGTCAAAATGATCACAAAAACTGTGAGCAAAAATCCCAGATTCCCAAATCCCATGCTTAGTTGCTATCCAAAGAACACCATATCTACTGTGAAGCACGGGGGTGACAACATCATGCTTTAGGGCTGTTTTCCTGCAAAGGGACCAGGACGACTGATCCGTTTAAAGGAAAGAATGAATGGGGCCATGTATTGTAAGATTTTGAGTGAAAACCTCCTTCCATTAGCAAGGGCATTGAAGATGAAACGTGGCTGGGTCTTTCAGCATGACAATGATCCCAAACACACCGCTTGGGCAACGAAGGAGTGGATTCGTAAGAAGCATTTCAAGGTCCTGGAGTGGTCTAGCCAGGCTCCAGATCTCAACCCCATAGAAAATCTTTGGAGGGAGTTGAAAATCCGTGTTGCCCAGCGACAGCCCCAAAACATCACTGCTCTAGAGGAGATCTGCATGGAGGAATGGGCCAAAATACCAGCAACAGTGTGTGAAAACCATGTGAAGAGTTACAGAAAAACGTTTGACCTCTGTCCTTTCCAACGAACGATATATAACAAAGTATTGAGATGAAATTTTGTTATTTACCAAATACTTATTTTCCACCATAATTTTGCAAATAAATTCACTAAAAATCCTACAATGTGATTTTCTTATTCATGTCTCTCATAGTTGAGGTATACCTATGATGAAAATTACAGGCCTGTCTCATCTTTTTAAGTGGGAGAACTTGCACAATTGGGGGCTGACTTAATTGTTTTTTGCCCCACTGTATTTATGCTTTATGGCTTTTCATCGTTTCCTTTTTTTTACATCTCTGTGCTAACAGCATGTCATTATATAAAAAAATGACACATACAGCCCAAGACTCTAGCCTCATTTATAAAAGAGTGTATGCAGTGTGTTTCCTCTAGGTTTACAACTTTGGGGGGGTCTTTATATATTTTTTTGCGGCGGAGTGCGGACGATATTTTTATAAATAAATAATGTTAAATCAATCTAATGTTTTATCAGGTCATTTACTTTATATTCTGACAGCCACAGTCTATGAAACACAGAAGGTCTGGTAACGGAGTAAATGTGTTGTAGGCTCTGGTGCGGAAGCGAAGTCCTAGTGTTCAATTTTAATATTGAAATAACTATTGACAACATAATGTAACAACTGAATTGAATATATCATGAGCAATAGTACTTACAATGTTAGTACAAAGTTAAAACATGCTCTTAACATGCTGATTATTCATACTATCAATAGCATAAATGCTATATAAAATACGTTATGGTTATTACTTTCACAAACCTACAGTATAGCAAACAGTAAACTGACTGACAGCTAAAAATACGTTATCACTGGTGCATTTTCGTTTACTTTAGCGTTAAAGAAAAGTGTCCATTTATTTACCTGCTTTTGGTGTCTGCAGGTATTTTTATGCAACGTGTCTTTGGCGCAGTGGCGGTTCTACATTGAATCACTCCCCGGGCGAGATCCCCTCTGGGTGCCCCCCCTATCCCACCCATTCGAGAAAAAAACAAAAACAAAATTTTGCACAAACAGCCATGTTTTACCATAACAATATAATTGTAAGACAATTATATTGTCTTGCAATTATAAGTCTTAAGCTTATATTTCTCAATTGCACAAATCCGTCAACAGAACATTTTAAAAACACAATTCTGCACAAAACAGTATAAGTTATCAGAACTTAAATATACTCTATATTCCGTTCCTGAGACATGGTTGAGCTCAGGTACAACTTGACCAACTTTAGTTTTGAAAAGCTTCTCTCAGTTTGAGCCACAGTGACTGGCAGAGTAAGTGTAATCTTGAGCAGTCCAAAAGTTGGAGTAGATCTCCGATAGATCCTTATCATACATAAAAGTGATAAATTCAAGGAGGCTGATGGATTGTGATGGCTGACCAGTGGCAGAGGATGCTACAAAATATTTTAGAAGTGCCCCTGAAATTGCAATTGAATTGCAATTGAAATTGACAACAAAATACCGTAGGCTACAATATAACTCCAATTTAAATAAACATGCCCTAACATGCCAAATGTCTGTCATGACTCATTAGACGCTATATTAATCTAATCTAAGGGAGGAACAATTAGCTCCTTGGTTACTGCCCCGAATTATATTCTTTGTCACGCAACAGAGTTATAGCAAATAGCAAATGTTCGTCTTTGAAACTTCCTTCACATATGTTAAATCCGTTGGCTAATGGACAGGGTCCAACATTAACCCCATTGATGGAAATAAATAATAACTTTACTTGTAACAGTTTTGTTGCAAAGCACAATCTTATGGTGAAATTAGATCTCGTGTTTGTTGAGTTAAGACCGAATTATTGTTGTATAAGCATAGCAAGCGTCATAGCAAGAAGGTTAACAAACGTAAGAGTTAATGTTACCACCAATTAACATTAGCCCTTCATTGATGACATGGATAACGTCGCCGTAATCATACAGAGAGAACGGAGTTGCATACCTTTATCTTTTGCTCTTTTCTCCTCTTCTACTTTTATTTTTTCCTATATTGGGTACCTGACGGCTTAAACCCTTTTCTCTCCATCGCTGTCGCTGTCGCTGTGTTTATCTGGCACTCGACAATCAAAAAATTTCACCCCCCCAACACTGTCACTCACGACCAGAAGTCAAGACTAAACCACTTTACCTCCACATAATCGATTTGGATTACTTTTTTTTTATTAGCCATTTCACACACACAATTAAGACAAAAATTATAGGCCTGTGCTTTAATATTATGAATGAAATGTGTTTTATGAAAGAAAGTCAAGGTGTGACTGACTTTAGCCCATTAACTGGATCCCCCCTCCTTGTCCGCTCCATTTAGGAGAGGTGAACTGTCCATCGCGGGCGCGGCCCCTCCCCTTTACACTTTTCACACAGTTTCTGCGCTTCTCAGCAAGCAGGGGCGGCATTTGCCACTTCCCCAGACAGAGTCATATTATAGATATTACAAATCCGCTTTGCGGCGCAGATTATTTTTCTTTTTCAAGTGCTTGTGCCGCCCCCCACGTGTCGTGAAAAAGTGCCGCCCCGGGCGGCTGCCCGGTTCGCCCGTGCCTAAAACCGCCACTGCTTTGGCGGGAGAAGCAGCGCTCACAGAGCGGACAGGATTCAAATGAAGCGCGTTTGGGGCTAAATAAAGATATTCGAAGATATAGCGGTAAAATATAATCAACATTATAGTGACTCGACATACTCAACGACGCAAGATGGATCCACCAGGTTCTCAGGTAAAAGTGTTGACATTTGATGCAACATTAATAATCAAATGTCTATTAAAAATGAAGGATGCGTTAGGATGCGTCGTAGGGTACATATAAACATCCTAGTCAGTTTAACTACCACGTCATTCAGACAAAACAGGCCAACGCCCACCTCATGCATACACTAAAAATAGATTAGATTATTTTAGCATTTTATTTTTGGAAATATAGTAACCGATTTGAAAGATTTGGAAATATCATATAATATTCTATATCAATTTGGTTATGCATTTAATGCATTAGCAGACAGACACGTGTTCTGCATTCAGTGTTCCAGAAGTTAAGGGCATAATACTGAACTTCTATGAAATATAACAAACGCTCCCTTCTGTTCATTTGATTAATATGTTGCATAAAATATATCAAAATTGTTACCTGAGAACATGGTGGATACAGAGGCGTATTAAGACCTCTTGGTGACCCTGGGCAACAGCCCCGGATTATATTTGTTATGGTTTTGCATAGTAGAACCCAATTGCAGGCAGAAATGGTGATGAAGGGGTTAAACAGATTTATTATACAAACAAACAAGACTATACAAAAGGCAAAACAAAACCCACGAGGGG
The DNA here is from genome assembly GCA_008369825.1 of Triplophysa tibetana. Classification (NCBI taxonomy): domain Eukaryota; kingdom Metazoa; phylum Chordata; class Actinopteri; order Cypriniformes; family Nemacheilidae; genus Triplophysa; species Triplophysa tibetana. The sequence goes on from CM017899.1 coordinate 7,013,290, forward strand.
GAAAACAAGACAGGGTAAATAATAAACTTTAACAAGGACACTGACTGACTAGACTATAAAACAACACTGGAAACAAACACTTGATATGAACATTAAACTAACACTTACTAAGACACGAGGGTAACGGGAAACAGGAACAACGACTTGGCATAGAAGACAGGCAAGGCAAGGCAAGGCAAGGCAAGGCAAGGCAAGGCAAGGCAAGGCAAGGCATGACCAGGACAAGATACAAAACGAATAAGCACTGGACAATGAAACATGAGAGGTATAAATAGGGGAACAAACGCAGGATAATTAATAGGGGCCAGGTGACACAGATGAAACACTCAGGGAAAGCTAATGAGACAAAAAGGGCGGGAACAGACGAGACTGGGGAGAGAGTATGGAAAGCCAAAAGGCCAAAAACTTCTCTCCCCACATGAAACAAAGGATTCTGTATGATTCCAACTCTAGACCAAGAAATACCTGACAAGGAGAGGTGGAATCATGACAATATTAATATTATATAAGATTTATATGATAAAATATTTATAAGAATGAAACTCAGCCATGTACAATATATTATTTTACAAGAATTGTACATTAACATGACACTTTTGTAGAAAAGAACACAAAAAAACAACTCATTATCAAGTATTTTTAACAATTAGGCCTTCTGTAGTTAAAGGACAACTGCTTTCTGTTGTAATGTTACATTTCTTGTTTTTATTTAGTGAAAAATCACTATTCCCGCACATGGTGCCACGCCTATTTATCTATATAATTATAATCAAATTAAGTCTTAAAAACAAGTGCTTATGTAGCCTACATTTATAAATTTTCATTTTGTTTTGATGGTCGCATTTTCATTGGCCCGCCGCGAAAGCCTCTACCTGATTGGTTGACTACTTTTGACAGTTTACAATCTCAGAAAACCCAGGTGGAACTCTCGAGAGCAAGAGTACCAAAGGATGCGTGAACGCACGACAGGCATTTTGAGTGCTCACACACTCAGCTATCGACAGCAGAGAACATTCATAAGAGATCATTGTATAATTGTGCATGAGCAAAGGAAATCGGCGTGCGAGCGTAGAGATTCGTGCGCTCGTATTGTATAAATGCGCTCTCGCCTTGTAATAATGCGCTCGCGACATTTGTCATTAAAATAACGCCATAAAAGTATGCTTACCGGTGTATGTGCTCGCACGTGCATGTGCGTGCATCGGGTCGCAACTCGATACAGAGAGCAGAGGAGAATTGTAAAGGCGCGACCACGTAGAAACAGAAATTATATGCCGCCATGGAAATAAGATAAATGTGACCCTGAATCAATAACCAGTCTTAAGTAGAATGGGAACATTTTAGTAAAAAAAAAAAAAACATTGTATGGGTCAAAATGATTGATTTTTCTTTTATGCCAAAAATCATTATGATTAAGTAAATATCATGTTCCATGGAGATATTTTGTAAATTTCCTATCTTTAATATATAAAAACTGGATGGCCTGCCACAGTGCTCCTGATTAACAACTTCAATATTCAATTTTCTCAATATTTATCTCAGTTTCCAGAGTTTTAAACGGTTGTATCTCAGCAAGATATTGTCCTATTCTAACAACTCATAATCAGCTTTCAGATTATGTAAAAATCTCAATTCTGAAAAATTGACCCATAAGACTGGTTTTGTTGTCAAGGGTCACAAATAACAAAATGCTGTTTAGTTGGTTTAATACGAGAACAAGGTATAGACATGTTATATAGAAAAGGTAACGTTAAATTACTTCTTGTGATCTGAAGCTACATAAAAAATGTAATTAACTTGACCTTTAAAGGGGGCCGTTGAAGGGGCGGGACTCCCCCCTAAGGTAATGGTATGGAAAACACTGGTGAGCACAGATTTGAGTAGGTATGCAAATCCACAACAACGTTCATATTTATGAAAACAGTCTTTCCTGCCAAAAAGTGTTTAGTGCACGTCAGGGTCTTTGCAGATGTATACACTTTTGCTGGTCTGAGTGCTGTAAGTTTTTGAAAATATAAGACATTCTTGCCACTTGTACAGAATTTTGACAGTGACAGGCACTCATTTTATATCAAATACATTGATTGAAAGTGTATTGGATGAATCTTATGTATAAATCAGCAAATCACCAAAAATGACTTAAGCTGGGTTTTCACAGACAGGATGGTTTTGAATGCTTTAATGGAATCGCCTTACAGTGGGTACAAATATATTTATTAATATATTAATAAATATATTTAAAAAATATTGTATTAAAATATTGTATTTTACTTTTATTAAAAATATATATTAAATTAATTCTAGTCTTTCCCCACTGAGTAGTTAGAAGATGTGGACAACTTCAAAAGATCAAAACGCTGCTCTAATGCTGATCAAAAATATTTTTTTGTTTCAAGTGTTCAAAACAGAACATTTATAACCACATCAATGTAAAATGAATATATTTAAGATTTATTTGTATATGTAAGATAAAAAATATATCTAATAAAAAAAATTCTGTCATGGTTTTATTGTACATTTATGCATTTTGCAGATGCTTTTATCCAAAATGACTTACAGTGCATTCAAGCTGCTGTATAAGTTTATTTAGCGGTTTCTCTGTTCCCTGGGAATAAAACCCATGGCTTTTTACTTGGTTAAACTCATGCTCTTACTCTGAGCTACAGAAAAACTTAAAAATAGAGTATAACATGACACATTAAATAAAAAAAGTAACAAGAAACAAGTCTTTAATTAGTTCAGTTTTATTTACATTACACATCTAAAAACGTAGATTTTGAACATCTAAATAAGTAAATAATTTATTTTGGTTAGTTATACATGCACTAAAAGATGGTATAGTAATACAAATTGGGGATGGTGGTCTAGTGGGTTAAACCACTGAACTGGTAATTAGAAGGTTGCTGGTTCGATCCCAGCAGCCACCACCAGTGTGTCCTTGCGCAAGACACTTTTTCCCTGTAATAAGTGCACTGTAAGTCGCTTTGGATAAAAGCGTCTGCCAAATGACTAAATGTAAATGTAAATGTAAATTTGTAAATTGCGTATTTAAGAAGATTTACACAATTAATTTCTGAAGTATTGTTTTATTTAACTAACGTTCAGAGAGATGCATCCTTTTTAAATTAAAGCAAAAGATGTCTTAATAAATAAAAATCATGTTGCTGTACTGAGGCTTTATTCATTAGTTAGTTAGTTAACAGGAATTTACTAAATTATTCAAATAAATATTTTTTAAATGTTTCGTATTGAACTATCAAATGAATCAGTAAACATATCCCGTTGCATTTACTGTGGTTTGTCTTTCTCTAGTTAACTTTTTGCTGATTCATACATTAATACATTAAAACACATTAAAGTAGATTTAAACACATTAAAGTAGACTTTTATAAATTCTTTGCTAGATTAGTAGTATTTATCCAAACTCTCAATAGCATCCTTTTTTGTGTACTGTCTCCATTCATCTGGAATCTCAAAATGTGCCTTGAATGTTTTACTGTAGTACTTTTCTAGATCTTCCTGGAATCTGCACACAACCCACTTCCAGTACGGCAGCTCAGACAAGTCAGGAGTGATGCTCCAGTTAGCTAATTCAGGGCCTCCTTTTCTGTATTCTCTCCAGAAAATTTTTTCATCCGAATTTTCTGAATAAAAACAGTTATCAGTTGTTACTTCTGTTGTGCAGAAAGAATTAGCCAAGTTTGTTGTTTCTCTATAAAAACGCCCATTCAGTCCAGTGCTACGATGGAAAGGAACACTGTGATCTCCAGGATGATTTTCCATTGTGTTGGTGCAGATTGCTTTACAGAAGGGACACTGAACCCAACAGCACTGACAGAAGTGATCGATCAAAATCTCATCTGGTTTCTTCCTGCACTTTTCCATTTTAATGTCATTAATGCTTGAAAAACTGTTTTGTAGATTTTTCATCATTTCATTCAGACTTTCACTCAAATGATTTTCAAGAAAATCCAAGTCTTTGACTTCTGTGAGATTAACACAAGACTCTGCTGTGAATTTCAGCTCATCTGTGAGTGTTTTGGTGAAACTTGTGAACCACATGTTTCCATCTCCTCTCCTGTTTTTGACCTCCACTGTCACTGCATGCACAGCATTACTCACAATCTGCTCTTTCAGTTGTAGATTTCCTTTGAAAATGTTTAGAATAATTTCACTTTGTTGATTGAAGTATTTGTCCACTTCAGTTTTTATGAATTGTTTGAAGTGTTGTTTTGGTATAAGGATGTATTGTATATATTGTTTAAAATCCTCTTTTTCTGCAAGGGATTTCAGAATGTGTTTCTCCAGATTTGATCTGTTCTCACGTAATGCTCGTATGTCAGACCTCATCTGTGCTGCTAAATCAATCGCAGTTTTCTTGTAAACTTCTTGTAAGATGGACGGTTCAATTTTGCTGCAGATGAAATCAATCATTGCTGTTGTGTTTGTTGCTCCATTATAGTAGTTCATGAAGATGTTATAGTATTGAGTTTTCTGCTTTTTAGGATCATTTGCTTCCCTGAATTTCTTGTGGAGTTTAAGAATTTTTTTACTTGCAGTGTCATACATATGGAGACAGAGATCTGTGATAAATTCTCTTTTCAGTTTGTATGTTTGGTTCTTTGATTCATGCTGCTCTACTAGCTTTTTTACAGAGTCTGCTATTTCCTGAATAGAACTGACATTGTAGCCGTGTCTTTTGACTGGTGATTTCTCAGTTATCTTCTTAGTTTCCTGCATTACAGTATGAATCAGTTGCTTCACTGAGTAATTATATTCAACATTCAAGGTCTCATTTTGACTTGATACAGTTTCATCAGATTGCTCTAGATGTCTCTGTAGTATAATGTAGTCATCATAATCACCTCTGTGGACTATCTTTTTGAAATATTGCAGATTTAGTCTCTGATTCACAAAAGTTGGTTCATGGTTTTCTGATAAAACCTGAATGACATCATCCCATAAATCAGAATCTTTCAGTGGAGGAATATCTTCTGTCATATCAGTGACCCATTTAATCCACATTGTGTCAAATTCCTTTTTCAGAACATGTTCATCTCCTCCTTTACTTTTTAGACTAACAGCACATTCCTTGCTCCGAGTGAAAAGCATTTTTTCATACTCTGTTCTTCTTTTATCCAGATTCTCCCTGGCTTTCTTCTGCTCAATTGCTTTATTCAATTTTCTTTTTATTTCCTTCACCACCAGATCATCATAAAGACCTTTAATTTGTGTTTCAAGTCGTTCTCGCCATTGACACAGAATGTCTTTGTCTTTGTCCTCATCAAAGTAAGACTTCATTGATTTTTCGACTTCTTCTTTTGTCTTCCTCACCTCAGCCTGCAGGTCATGATCATGATTCTCAATGTTTCCATTAGCAATTCTGTTGTAGATTTTGTCTTCAATTCTCAACATGGCACTCCTGAGACTGAAAGTCCAGTTGCTATAGTTAGTTTCCAGTCTTCTGTATACAGAAATCTCTAGTGTGTTTTTGAAGCTGAAGACAAAGTTTTCATTCAGCAATGCAGTCCAAATATCATCAATACGCATTTTGAACTGTGACAGTGTGATGCCGCTCCCTCTAGAAGCTTTTGAGAGAATGGTGTCTTTCAACTCCTGAATGTTTCTGCTGTAGTTTGGGTTTGGTGGAGCCATAGGTGGACTTCCCTCCCAGAGCTGTGAAAAATACTTCACATCATTCAGTACATCAAATGCAATGACATCACTAAAAAACTCTGTATTACAGTCCTCCTCTATAGCAACAAGTTTTGTCATCTCATCCAGATTATTCTGTTGTCGTCTCCTTCCTTCCATATTTTTCTCTCTGGCTGTGACATCAGAAACATTCTGATGCACAAACATACAGCTGGAATTTAACTTTATCTTCTTCATCCTCAGAAAGGCCTGAACAACAATCTGAAGAATGTCCTGCATCTCGGCTGTGTTTTCTCCAAAGATGTTGATCAAAGTCATATTTCCAAGACCAACAACAAATGTGGCCAATTCATTGTCATGATTTCTTGTTGATCTTCCAGCCAGTTCTAGAGCACGAAGACCCTCAGTATCAACAACCAGAATATAGTCAAACTTCAGCTGTTCTTTCATCTTCATCTCCTCTGACACTTTGACCAGCTGCATGAAAGCTCCTCTGGTGCACCGGCCGGCACTGACAGCAAACTGTAAACCAAACATGGCATTCAACATGGTGGATTTCCCAGAGCTCTGAATCCCTAAAACTGACAGCACAAAGACTCTCTTGTCTCCCAGTTTCTTGATGAGTTCATCTAAAACAGCAGTAACCCAGATCAGAGGAACATGAGCAGCATCTCCATCCATCAGCTCCAGTGGAAATCCAGATATCATCATCTTTGCAGCAAGACCAGGAAGAGTTCTGAAGTCAATCTTCAGGTTTTTCTTGTTGTTTATCACAGATGAACATGATTCATATATCTGACCGACCTCTCTCAGTATGTGCTCCAAGCCAAAGGTTGCAGCCTGTAGTTTCTCAGAAATTCTCTCAAGTTCTTGTTCAGCTTTAAGTTGTTGTGATTTATCATGTCTCTTTCTATGATCTGAGACTGCTGACCACTTGTTATTATATTCATGATGAAGGGCTGAAACACTTTCAGTAGTGAAGTCATCCAGTAGAATCCCAAGCCATTTGAGAAAATACACCATTTCATTTCCTTCTTGTGAGTTCAGTTGTTGAATAAAGATTTGGATAAATTCACTTAGACCAGATGTTCGCTGCTGTTCACTGCATTTTCCGCATTTCTGATTTCTTATTCCTTTTGTTTTTTTCTATATTATCAATCTTATGTAGTTCACCCAATGTAGGTCTGTGTAGTTCTTTATTCATCTGGCACCACTGATGCCACAGTTGTCCCTGACACGGCAGAAATGATTCTTTGATTTCTGTCAGATCTTTACTCTGCAGTAGTCTCATCATTTGCTGCGCTGCATCTTTTCCTCTTCTACAGGCCTCATCAGTCTTCTCATCTACTGTGATATTAATATGTTTGGCCACATCTTCAAGTTTGAAAAGGGAATTTGATTCTAAAGATGAGAATCCTTTATTGATAGCTATTCTGAGTTCTTCAAAGACAGAAGATTGATTTCTGTCCCTCAAACCTATTCTGTATTTTCCTTGTCCTACTTCTTTCAGAGTTGAATCATTCTCAGTTACAAGGCAAATGAGTGGCTTTGAACCCTGGTATAATTTTTGGATCTTTGTCATGTGGCGATTATCCTTGGTCATTTGAGGTAAAAGAACAATATTTACAGAAGACATTTGTGTTATGATATCCAGCTGTTTCTCATTGTCCCCTGCATCACCATGAAGATTACAGAACGCAACACATTGAGGAAATTTATCTGTTTCGTCTCCAGATGGGCAGTACCAGGCGATCTCCACCACGCCGTCCATCAGTATTTTGGTTCTGCTGCTGCCTGGACAGTTTCTGTGGAAGAACGTGTTGTGTTTCTCATTGATCAAACTGTTCATCAACTGAGACTTGGATGAGGACACAGAGCCAAACCTGAAGAATGCCACCATAGGTGTTTCTGCTTTGTAGACTGGTTGGGTTTTGCTTACGGTTTGACCTTTAATATCATTCGTCTTCCAGCTCTTTTTGATTTCTCTAAATGTCCAGAGAGGAAATTCAATCTGTTGTGTGAATGGATTTGGTACAAGCAGAGGAAGAGCAAACTGACACTCTGAGAGTTTAGTGACTATGAGCTGCTTTAAGAAACTATCAGCACAATGAAACACAGCCATCTGAGCATCCATTAAGTCAATTGTATCTAATGTGTTCGTCTCATCAGCAGATTCAGCTGTTTCTCCAAAAATATCATCAAAAGCATCTCTTTTAGACAACTTATTGCATCTTTGTTGTTTGTCGTTCTGTTCATTGTTCTCTCCAATTTTGATGCATCTCACTGTGTAGTCCAATGTTAGTAATTTTTGTAGAAAAGTGTGAGCAATTTCTTCCTCTGCACAAAACTCGTGAGATTGTGAATGTTCAGTTATTTGAAGAAAACCTGCTGTTTTCAGTTCGTGATATTTGCCCTCAAGATGAAGTCTGCCCATCAATTGTTCTGCAGATAGCTGAAAATCACCCAAATTACATTAAAATAGTATCACTAATGTAAAGAATGTTAATATGTATGTTTAGTCAAACGCACCCACACAAGCCATTCACAGTCTTATTTAAAAATCAACAATTATTCATATGCATATTTCACATATTTCTTACCTTTTGTCTGTTTTTTACATCTTTGGCAGAGCTTATCCATAGGTGTGGTCTTATGTTATCACTGTTTTCAGCTTTTTCTGAACCTTGCAATTTATGAGAAAAAAATTATTGATTTCACATCAGATCATATCAAATTTTTATGTAAAAAAACATTCAGAGGCAGTCTGCTTAGAGAGTGTGAGCATTTTTTCTCCCTTTCTTTTTAATCTTTATATGGATAATTTATCAAAGATGCTAAACATATGTCGAATAGGCTGTAGGGTGGGTAACACCATCGTTAACCATTTGACGTATGCAGACGATTTGTTGATTTATCTATTTGTCCATGTATTGGTGGTCTTCAACAGATTGCACCCCTCTGTAAACTGCATATTTGTGGGGGTAGTATAGAAAGAGTAGTATGCAAACATTTAATGTGGCAATTTTGGCCAATTATAGTGGTGTGAGGCTGCTACTTCAAGTGGCGATGGCGCAGTGCATATATATTATATGTTTGTCAGTGTTGATGTAAAAACTTGCTCTCCTGTGTTGCATAATATTATGTACAGATGTACAATGGGGCTCAAAATTAATCAACCCCTAGGTTTATCCATATGAAGGTTGTGAAAATAAATCTGCACTGTCAATCCTTCAAATCTTTTCTTGAAAAATGTTACAAAAATCATACTTTTTCTTGGAAAGTAAGAGGGATGTCATTATGAAATAAATGTTTTTTTCTCTCAAACACATGGCTCATAATTATCCAACACCTTTTACACCTCTTATTTCACCCAAGATAAAAGCTCTGCGTCTTCACCTATAATGCCTAATACATTAAAAGAATCCCTGACAAGAGCTTGAGACAATTTCTTTATAGAGAACTGCTCTAGAGCTTTTGGTTTTCCAGCTCCATGTTGGTGCTTCTCATCTTCAGTTCTTAACACACATTTTCTATGGGGGTCAGGTCTGGAAACTGGGATGTCCATGGTCATGGCAGAGGCCATGCAGAAGCTCAGTGACCCATTTTTGTTTTGATTTAGATGTTTGCTTTCAGGTCATTATCATATTAAAAGATTCAACTTAGGCCTCTTTTATGACTTCTAACAGGGACAGTCGGGTTTTGATTTTTTATCTGTTGATATTTGCTAGAATCCATGATGCCATCTATTTAAAGAAGACATCCAGGACGTCGAGCCATGTTTTGCGATGAGATAGGGCTGTGTTTTCTTACCAGTAATGCTTTGAGACAGTTCCCCTGAAAGAACATGTGATACACTTCCAGCTGCATGATCATGTCTCATTATCTCTGGCTGCGTTACATGTTTCAGGAAAAATACATAATTTGTTATTGTTACCTATGTAATTTAACATATTGCAATGAATATAAAATAATCACATTTAACTTAAAGAACATCATTTTATTTAAAAGTTTACCTTGACATGGGGGACATGAAACAAATATTCATCTATTTTTGGCGGATCCTCTGAAGAACTGTCCGTGGCAACATCTGTTTTTGGAGGATCCTCTGAAGGACTGTCTGTGGTATCAACTGTTTTCGGTTGATCCTCAGAAGGGCTGTCATGAGCATCAACTGTTTTTGGACGATCCTCAGAAGGACTGTCCGTTGCATTATCTGTTTTCTGAGGACCCAATGTAGGGCTGTCATCAGCGTCAACTGTTTTTGGAGGATCCACTGAAGGACTGTCCGTGGTATCAACTGTTTTCAGTTGATCCTCTGAAGGGCTGTCATTAGCATCAACTGTTTTTGGAGGATCCACTGAAGAACTGTCCGAGGCAACATCTGTTTTTGAAGGATCCTCTGAAGGACTGTCTGTGGCATCAACTATTTTCAATAGATGCTCTGAAGGACTGTCATTAGCTTCAACTGTTTTCTGAGGACCCACTGAAGGGCTGTCATTGGGATCATCTGTTTTTTGAAGTGTTTTTGGAGGATCCACTGAAGGACTGTCCGTGATATCAACTGTTTTCGGTTGATCCTCAGAAGGGCTGTCATTAGCATCAACTGCTTTTGGAGGATCCACTGAAGGTTTGTCCGTGGCATCATCTGTTTTCAATAGATGCTCTGAAGGACTGTCATTAGCATCAACTGTTTTTGGAGGATCCAATGAAGAACTGTCCGAGGCAACATCTGTTTTTGAAGGATCCTCTGAAGGACTGTCTGTGGCATCAACTGCTTTCAATAGATGCTCTGAAGGACTGTCATTAGCTTCAACTGTTTTCTGAGGACCCACTGAAGGGCTGTCATTGGGATCATCTGTTTTTTGAAGTGTTTTTGGAGGATCCACTGAAGAACTGTCCGTGATATCAACTGTTTTCGGTTGATCCTCAGAAGGGCTATCATAAGCATCAACTGCTTTTGGAGGATCCACTGAAGGTATGTCCGTGGCATCATCTGTTTTCAATAGATGCTCTGAAGGACTGTCATTAGCATCAACTGTTTTCTGAGGACCCACTGAAGGGCTGTCATTGGGATCATCTGTTTTTTGAAGTGTTTTTGGAGGATCCACTGAAGGACTGTCCGTGATATCAACTGTTTTCGGTTGATCCTCAGAAGGGCTGTCATTAGCATCAACTGCTTTTGGAGGATCCACTGAAGGTTTGTCCGTGGCATCATCTGTTTTCAATAGATGCTCTGAAGGACTGTCATTAGCATCAACTGTTTTTGGAGGATCCAATGAAGAACTGTCCGAGGCAACATCTGTTTTTGAAGGATCCTCTGAAGGACTGTCTGTGGCATCAACTGTTTTCAATAGATGCTCTGAAGGACTGTCATTAGCTTCAACTGTTTTCTGAGGACCCACTGAAGGGCTGTCATTGGGATCATCTGTTTTTTGAAGTGTTTTTGGAGGATCCACTGAAGAACTGTCTGTGATATCAACTGTTTTCGGTTGATCCTCAGAAGGGCTGTCATAAGCATCAACTGCTTTTGGAGGATCCACTGAAGGTATGTCCATGGCATCATCTGTTTTCAATAGATGCTCTGAAGGACTGTCATTAGCATCAACTGTTTTCTGAGGACCCACTGAAGGGCTGTCATTGGGATCATCTGTTTTTCGAAGATCCTGTGAAGGACTTTCCGTGGCATCATCTGTGTTTGTGAGATCCTTTCGAGAACTGGCATGACCTGGTTCCTGACATCTCAGTAAAGTTATCCTTGAATTAATAAGAGCTTTTGTTGTGTTTGACATCATCTGGTTTTTGAAGATGTACTGTACGCTTGTCCTATGGTTCTTGGAGAAGTTTCAAGGATGTCATCTGTAAAATGGATTTGCATTATTGATTTACAGATGTTTTTTTCCCACAACAAAAGCGTGATCTAACTTTACATCCTTAAAATACTTTAAACCATAGGGTTACCTGACATGACTAAGAGTTGGATTTTTTCTTTTATATGATATTTTTAGCTTTACTTTGTTGACATTTATTAAACATTTCGGGTTAGCATAGACTAGCACATGATACTTCTTCATTAGTTTTTTCCAAAAATTCTTGTTTGCAGCCAAATAAAGGAGTACTGCTGTTGACACTCAATGAATCCACTCATAGGCGTCATGCTCGTTGAAACTGGGGGAGCACGATTTTATAGGTTGCACGATTCTATAGGAAGACACTATATCAGTTATTAGCCGCATCCTCATAATTTTTTGGAGATTTTCGCCGTTTGATCACGTACAGGAGCTTAACTTTCATCCATCAGGCGACAGAAGTAACAGTGCTGGATAATGATATAATCAGTGTATTTGTGGGCTCGGGAGCTCAATTCGCCGAAACGGCTCTCACTAAGTCCTTGGTGTTTCGAGTCTGACGTCAGCACCCTACCGTATTTTTTGGCAAGTTTAACAATCATAGGTCGTTTAGATGGTTAGAGTTAGGATATAAGTTAGGATAAAGGTTTCGTTAGACTTGAAACAACAAGGATTTGGTCAAAACCAACAAGCCACACCCACGGATCTGCCTCGAAACACCAAGGATTAAGTGAGAGCCGAACGGAAACTCCCCCATCACCGTAAAAGACTTTCAGACTATGCTAGTATCCGCCAGCGTTTAGGCAAAGCAGTTGTCACCCACTTTCATTCAGAACCCGCGACCATATAACTGGATCCATGAACTGGGTTTTTGAATTAAAGCCCTGACCGATATGCGTTTGTGTCACACACTACTGTGAGAACAGACTTCTCCATATGCTTTCAAATGGCTCTTGCGATATGTCGGTGAAGTCGAACACAACACAGTAGAACAAAACGCTTGCCAGTTGGACAGTTGGAACAGAGGAAGCAGAAGTGATGTCATCCGTGCTAACCCGGGGATGCGAGGACTACGTCGAGATCCCCCGGGTGGAACGTCCGCGCTGCCTCCTCTCTCTACGCCATGGCCATTCTGCAGGTCCGCCAATCCAGGGCGTTGAGAGAGCTCCACGAGGGTAATGCTGACCCGGGTATAATGCAGGATCTCCGTGCCACCGCTGGAAGCGCTCTACGGGCGACCAATGCGGTGACACGGGCCCTGGGTCGGACGATGTCCACGGTAGTGGCCCAGGAGAGACACCCCCGGTTATACCTTGTGCAGAAGAGTGACACCAAGGAAGTACGCTTTCTTGATGCACCCATCTCGCAGGGTGGGTTGTTGGTAACACCGTCGAGGACTGTGCTCAGCAGTTCTTGACGGTGAAGCAGACAGTGGCAATTAGCCACATTTTTTCACGCCGCGACTCGGCCGCCTAGAGACCTCCGGGGTCCCGCGTGACGTCTGCTTCCCTTCAACCCAGGACCCCTTCGACATCGGCTCCGGTTCCTGTGTGCCCCCACAGGCGGCACCCCGGTAGCAGAGGTCAAGGGGGAAACCTCCACCTCGTCAGCAACCTTCTCGCGAGAAGGGACACTGACGGGAAGACAACATCGGGCCCGAACCTTCACAGCCACGGCTCTGATCGGTCGGTACGGGACGACTCCTGCCTTGTCACCAAAGCCGGGCCTGGCGCCCACTTACTCGCAGAGTTTTTCCGTTCTCCCCGGGTGTACTTACTGCCGATCGCCATCTCCACTGGACTGTGCTCGGCGAACCGACCTCACACCCTGGCGAGGTGTGAGGTCGTACACATACGACAGCTGTCAAACCGACAGTGCATGCCGTTGTCCTGCCAGACAGGTAAAAAGGCGGAGCCAACCTTCCCTCCGGGGATCCCCCGTGACAGATGGTTAGCTCCGCCAGCCTACGAACCACCCCCTGTGGGAATGATGAAGCAGACCATCCCCTTGGTCACCCTGTCACAGTCCCTGGGAGCTCGAGAGCTGCCCACACTGTCTCGCTGATCTTGCGGGCGGTCCGTCTTAGTTACTCGATCCAGTTCGCCAGAGACTCTCCCAAGTTTCAGGGCATCATCTCTCCCTCTGTCAGAGGCAGGGACGCCTCCGTACTTCGGCTAGAGGTCACCACCCTTCTGGCAAAACAGGCATTGAGTTCGTCCCTCAAACCAATATGTTCAGTGGGTCACGAGCCACACTTCATCATTCCCAAGAAAGACGGCGGGTTGCGCCCCATCGGTCTGCGTACCCTGAACAAGCACCTTCACAAGCTGCTGTTCAGATGCTCACGCAGAGGTGCATCCTGACACCTATCAGGTGTATCAGTACAGAGTCCTCCCTTTCGGTCTGTCCCTGTCTCCACACGTGTGCACGAAGATCGTGGAAGCCGCCCTTTCTCCCCTTCGGGGAAAAGGTGTGCGTGTACTAAACTATCTCGATGACTGGCTTATCCTGGCACACTCGTGAGATCTGTTTTGTACACAGAGGGTCAACCGAGAAAAGAGCAAAACTCTCCCCAGTGCAGAGCATCCTCTTCCTCGGTATGGAACTAAACTCTGTCACCATGACGGCGCAGCTGTCCGCAGCACGCGCCCAGTCAGTGTTGAACTGCCTGGAACACTTCAGGCAGTCGGCGGTCCCCCTGAAACAATTTCAGAGGCTCCTGGGACACATGGCGTACGCCGGGGGGATAATACACCTCGGATTGATGCACATGAGACCGCTTCAACACTGGCTACAGAGTCGAGTTCCGAGGATAGCGTGGCACACCGGCAGCAGGCACATGGTGATGACGCCCTGTTGCCAACGCACCCTAACCCCTTGGTCTCCATGACCTTCCTCCGGGCGGGGGTTCCCCTCGGGCAGGTTACGAGGCACGTCGTGGTGACGACGGACGCCTCACTGCAGGGGTGGGGTGCAGTGTGCAATGGGCACGCAGTAGCGGGGCGCTGGGCGGGCCCCCGTCTGCGCTGGCATGCAATTGCCTAGAGTTGTGGGCTGTGCTGCATGTGCTGAGATGGCTCCGGCCCCAGTGCAGGGCCAGCACGTGTTGGTCCTCTGGGACAGCACGACAGCCGTAGCATACATCGCCAGAGTGGCGTAAGCTCACGGCAGCTAACACAACTTACCCGACGCCTTGGGTGCTGTTCGGACAGGCACAGATAGACCTCTTTGCCTCCCACGACACCACCCATTGTCTGCTTTGGTACTCCCTGACCGAGGCCCACCTCGGCACGGATGCCCTGGCGCACAGCTGACCACGGGACGGGCGGAAGCACACCATCCCCCCCAGGAGCCTCCTTACACAGACACTGTTTAAGGTCAGGGAAGAGGAGCACCAAGTGTTATTGGTTACACCGCACTGGTTTAACCACACATGGCTTCAGAGTTGATGCTCTGGACAGCGACTCCCCCTGAACCATTCCCCTGACAGAGGACCTGCTCTCTTAGGGGAAGGACACGTTCTGGCATCCCAGATCAGACCTCTGGAACACCCATGTCTGGTCTCTAGACGGGACGAGAAGATCCTGAGATGGCTACTCCCCCTATACGGCTGAGACCATCACCAAGGCTAGGGCCCCAACTACTAGGCGGTTACACGCCTCTAGACGGCGCCCCTTCACATCCCACACATGGTAACCCATGAGCTTCTCCAGGTGGACCTCCACCTCGCGGTTAACTACCCAGTCCGCACGTTCCATGCGTTCTCCTCCAAGGACGAGACCATACTTAAATCCACCATATTCCTCCCCACGGGTAGGTGGTGGCCTCTGCAGCGCTTCTCTGATTAAGAGTTGCGCTCACCCGGTGTAAGCCCGAGCCGGACGGCCTCTCGCTTGTAGAGAGCTAAGGCCCCGTCCATGAAAGGTCACCGGTCAGGGCTGTACCTATCTTTCTCCAAGAAAGCTCTGGGACCCCCGACCACCACACTGGAAGGTTACAGTTTCACGAAGCTTCGAGCTGACACGCCCAGGCTTGTTACCGTCGCTTCGCTGAGATTGTGACGCTATACAGCGTTGTGGCGTTTTCCATAGGCAACCCCATCTGTCGTTCTCGACACAACGTCGAGAGACCGACAGAAAGGGAACGTCTTGGTTGCGTATGTAACCTTGGTTCCCTGATGGAGGGAACGAGACGTTGTGTCCCTTATGCCACAAACACGTATCGTATTCTGCTGCACTCGTGAGAGCCTCTCAGGCTCTTCAGAACATATAATTCGGGGAACATGCCCTGAATAGGTATAACTTAAGCTAAGGTGAATACGTTTTGGGACACACTGTAATTTTACGCTTATATACTTTAAAATATTTTATAATACCTTCTCAAAACTTTATTCATTTGATGTTTAGTTTTAAGATCGAGTATCAACCAAAACAATTAATTCAAGATTTAAATGAAAAATAACATTTAATGTTCAATGCATATGAGTTGTCAGGATTTGTAATAAAAACAAGTGAATCATGACACCCTAATGGCATGTTATCAGAATGTGTAAATTCAGAAACGTAAATATGTTAAAACTAAGGATTCAGATGTTGAATCTTTTCTTTAATATTCCTCATCTGAAATGACACAAAAGGAATCAACGAATCAGAGAGTTATCTCGCCATAGCTCAATTGCATTGTTTAAACTCCTTTTACCCGGACAAGGTCCCAAAGTGTCATGGAAATGCTAAATGGAGAGGCAAACTGGAATGGAAAAGCAGCTGGTAAATGGAATCGTTTTTTAAATGGCTAACACTGTAATCGCAGTTCAATTTTTATCACATTTTCAAATCCATTTTGAAATTCAACTACTTATTTAGGAATTGCTTTAATTCAATAATGTACTTATTGAGTGATTTACGTTGTTTTTTTAAATATCTTTATATATCTTATACTATCTTATAATCACACTTTTTATTGCCAATTAAAAAATTAAATGTGCAAATACAGACATATCAGCAATCAGCACTATAATAAGAATATCGTTTGCCTTATACTACCTGCAACCAAATACCAATGGAAAATCACAATTCAAGGCTGTGTTCTAAATAAATCATGATGGCAATAAATAACGGCTTTGATGTTGCTTAACACACAAACGTCTAATTACAAATCTACAAATACATCTGCAATTGTTTTCCCTACCTGAAAATATAAACCTGACACTTCACCCAGAGTACAAGTTCTTGCCAAGTTCAAACCACAAATATAATAAATCATAAATTCAAAATATTGTTCCAGTGTGTGATTCATTATATAAACATGAAAATACAAGACAGACATGCAATGACAGAATTCTGACTGTTCATTCATTCATTAACATAACTCTGACATGTTTTAAAGTATCCCAATTTAAATACTGCCATTATTTTCTAAAGATGAATAAAAATGAATGCAAATCACCTGTTGAACTTGGTAGTAGAAGTAGAAGAGCCTCATGAAATATATACTGAATGTACAATATCTTACTAATCTAGACTAATAATTCTCTGGTCTGTTCTAATGCAGCAGCGAACAAAGAGGCAGCTGCCATGCAAACAGTTTAAATTTCCATAGTCATTTTCAAGTCACATGACTTTCAGGAAACCAAAACTCATGGCTAAAGGATCCCTTGGGTGCATTTAAAGTGATAGTTCACCAAAAAATAAAAGTTCTGTCATCATTTACTCACCCTCTTGTTATTTCAAACCTGAATAACTTTATTTCTTCCACTGAACACAAAAGGAGTCATTTTGAAGAATGTTTTTAACTGGTATTCACATTCATGATTTTGGGTCCATACAATAGAAGTGAATGGGGGCCAGTACTGTTCGGTTACTAACTTTCTTCAAATTATCTTCTTTTGTGTACTGTGGAATATAGAACGTCATAACGGTTTGAAATGACCAAAAGGTGAGCAAATGATGAAAGAATTTTCATTTTTGGGTGAACTATCACTTAATAGTATTTAATTCATTCTTTGATTTTGCCACATCAGTAGTCCATCACTCACACCACTCACTCAATTAGTAAAAGAGTGTAGCTTACCTAAAAGTCCTTTTTTTATTTGATCTTTTATTAAGCCTAATGTTATAAAAAAACTCACATGAATGTGTTTGGTTCATCTGACTTTTGGAAACTTTACAACTTGACCTAGTGAACAGCTCTTTAAACTTTCTCCTTCTGCAAAATCATAAAGTCATATGGCCTTTGATCAGAGTGTGAGGAAATAACTACAGAATGTTTGTTCATAAGCATGTTAAAGGTTCATGAAACTTGAGGTTTCATTTGAGCCAAAAAGGTTTGTCTGCAACAATACATTTGTTGATGTCTACATTGTTATTTGTTTTTGGTATGTGTTTTTGCACTATATAAACAAAAGAATACCTCCTCAGATTAAACATGTTTATAATTACATTTAAAACAAATATTAGGACTATAACATACAATAATTATATATATATATATATATATATATATATATATATTTAGCTCAAAGGTGTTGAGATTTGTTCAGGTCTGGGCTTTATAAAGACGAGTCAAGTTTTTCCACATTAAACTGAATCAATCATCTCCTTTTGAACCTTGCTTTGTGCCCAGGAGCATTGTTATGTTTGACTATAAATGGGCCCTGCCCAAACTGCAGCACTGCTCATGGAAATGCCTAAAGTAGTCAAACCTGTTCATTGGAAGGGAGCGGCCCAATACTTTTGTCCACATAGTGTATGTGTCATCAGTTAATGTCCTCTTCCCTGTGTAGTCTGTTTATGTCCTAGTTTATTTTCATGCTTTATGGCTTTTCATCGTTACCTGATAAAAAACTTTTGTTTTTCTCTGTGCTTACATTATGTCATTATATTAAAAAAACGACACATACGGCCCTAGATTCGAACCTCATTTATAAAAAGAGTGTATACTCAGATTTGAGTAGGTATGCAAATCCATATCAACGTTCATATTTATGAAAACAGTCTTTGCTACCAAGAAGTGTTTATTGCCACGTCAGGGTCTGAGCAGATTTATGCAATATTGCTTGTCTGAGTGCTGCAAGTTTTTTAAAATATAAGCCATTCTTGCCACTTGTACAGAATTTTGACATTGAAATCTTTTTTATGTCCAATACATTGATTGAAAGTGTATAGGATAGGAATGCACGGACTAGATTTTTTGGGCAGATCCTGATGCCGATTTTTACAAACAACTATCAGTCGATTCCGATACTGATAATGATACTGGTTTGCAGTTTTTCTGCATTCAATTAATTTTACTGACCATGAATTGGATCCATTTAAAATTTAAAGAGTGTAAATGTGCCTGAATTTAAGTAAAGAGAAAAATACAATAAGACAACATGACAATCTTGAAAGGGGATTTTTGCTATGCAATATTTATTTTATTAAAAACATTAGCTCAAATTTTTATTTAAATTGAACATTTCTTTAAAAAAATTATATAAAGTCTGTGCTGTTGCTATTTGCAGTAGTTATTTTCCTCAGAGCAAAGCATTGGATATTCAGACATCCAAATCATTGCCTCCATGCAGCTAATGAACAAACTAGGGACCTATGAAATCAAATTTTTCCCCCCCCAAAATCCATTATTTTTTTCTGGATTTTGTGTTTTCTTGTTTCCCTGGGTTATGTTAATATGAAACAGTATCTTACATCTTATGATTTTTCCTTTTGCTACTTACAATTAATTAGCAGTTTTGAACATTTTAGTAGCAGTTCCCTTTCTGTCGGTCTGGGGTTCGTCCTTGAGAACCTATCACTTCGACTTGTTTAGAAAAAGGCCACTGAAATTGGCGAATGAAATTTGATTGCCGGAATCCGCCCCCAGATATGCGTGTAGAAAACGAAGACAGCGTGCTGCATTCATTCACCTTTTATTCTTCATAGCCTTCACACATGATCGACATGAGACTTCAACTCTACGCCGAATTACTGCTGGATTCTCGTCTGATATGGCAAGCAGCGAGGGTGATGTGAGGATTACTTTGAGCGTTAATCTGTCAGCCACTGGCTTGCAGACCGTTCACACCTTATCTTGTCTTACCGTTCCCTAAGAGAGGTCCCACCGTCTCGGTCCTCAACCTCATATCGGAAATGGTGCGTGATGATGAGATGTCCCTCCAACTCCAAGGATTCCTTGCAGCTCCCTCCTCAGGGAACAAGCTTAGGAAGAAGCGGATGTCGGAATGTCAGCCATGTTTTCCCGGGAACTACCTCACCCAGTGCTCGCGGCCGGAAATATGGTGCCTCGGGGGTGTTTGGTGATACTGTCGAGCAGCAGTTCTCGACAGTAAAGAATAAATACCATCTGGCCGTTTATACCCTCTGGCCGTCGAGATCCCGTGCATTGTATGCTTCCCAGCAGCCCTGGTCCTCTTCGTCGCCCTCCGGCTCCGGTTCCCCCCCTCAGGCGCCACCCTGAAAGAGGAGAGACCACCACTCTGTCGGAAGCAGAAGTGGCCCTCATGGGAAGACCCCAGGGAGACTACCTTTGGGCCCCACCCCAGCCATTCCATTGCTGGTTGGTCGATCCGGGATGGGTCCTGCCCCGTCCCAACAGCCCACTTCAAGGAGTTTTCCTCTCCCTCTGGGTGTTTTTCACAGCCGCTCTCACCCTCTTCACGACGGTGTTTGGAAACCCGACGTTACGTCATGGGGAGACGTTGCGTCAGGGAGCGGATCAGCTGGTGACCCGCATACATCCCAGGCGACCTGAACCAGATAGCCGACGCGCTCTCTCGTCAGTCGACGCCTGGGGGTGCATTTGCGTGCAGTTCAGGTAGTCCAGGCTCAGGTAAACCTGTTTTCCTCCCTGGACACCACCCATTGCCCGCTATGGTACTCTCTGCACGGATGCTCAAGTGCACAGCTGCCCACTGGACAAGCGGAATTACGCCTTCCCCCCAGTGAGCCTCATTGACTCTGTGCAAGGTCAACTAAGAGGAGTATCAAGTGCTACTAGTTGCGCCACACTGGCCCAACCAGACTTGGTTCTCAGAGCTAATCTCCCCCCTGATGAAGAACCTGCTTTCTCAGGGGAAGGGCACGTTGTGGCATCACCGGCCAGACCTCTGGAACCTCCATGTCCGGCCCCTGGACGGGATGAGGAGATCCTGAGTGGCCTACACCCAGGGGTGGTTGAGACCATTACTCAGGCTAGGTTCCCGACCACTAGGCAGGCCTTAAGAGCCCCCCCATTCGAGCCTCTCAGAGACACAGCTCTTCCTCCGTTAACAATGAAGACTGTTCCATCAAGAGGGTGGGGGACCTACAAGCATTCTCTGTGTCCCCTGATTGCCTAGAATTTGTGCCAGGTGACTCTCACGTGATCCTGAGACCCCGGCCTGGCTCCATACCCAAAGTTGCCACCACTCCCCTTCGGGACCAAGTGGTGAACTTGCAGCCGCTCCCCACTGTGGAGGAACACAGAGGCCTTACAGAACCCGGTGGCTTCTCGCTGTTAGAGAAACTTAGGCCGCCGCAGTTGAGGACCGAAGGTAGAGGCTTCCCACCTTTTCTAAAAGCTCTAGGACCCTCTGCCTACCTATCCACTGGAAGATTACAATTTCACGAAAGCGCTGACGTCTGACACGCCCAGGCCAGTCACCTTCGCTTCGCTGAGATTGTGATACGGCACAGCGTTGTGGCGGGCTTTAATAGGAACCCCATCTGTTGGTTCGACACAACTTTGAGAGACAGACAGAAAGGGAACGCCTTGGTTACGGATGTAACCTCAGTTCCCTGATGGCGGGAACAAGACGTTGTGTCCTTCTTGCCACAAACACGTGCCGACCGTTGCATAGCACAATTTGAATTTTATAAGCTGTTCAGTGCTATTTTCTGGCATGTTTGCTACTTTCCATACGTGTTTGCTACTTTACATCTGTTTTTTTCGCATCACGGAGACAGGGCCCTATTAAAACACAATCGGCATATCGGCAATAGCATTAAAAGGCCGGTATGCAGATGGTATTAAATCAATTCAATATCGGCAGATTAATATAATTTAGGAAACAACAAAAAGTTTTGTCAATTGTCAATTGTGGCCTGGACGAACATCAAGCCATATATCATTGTAGTCTTGCCCAACTGAGTAGTTGATGCTTTTATCCAAAATGAGATTCAAGCTGCTGTACACGTTTATTTGGCGGTAAAGTTCTCTGGGAATGAAACCCATGGCTTTTTACTCGGTTAAATGCATGCTCTTACGCAGAGCTACAGAAAAAACTTAGAGTAATACTTTAAAAAGTAACAAGAAACAAGTCTTTAAATAGTTCAGTTTTATTTACATTACACAACTAAAAACTTTGACTTTAAAAAACCATCCATCCATCCATTTTCTACCGCTAATCCGGGGCCGGGTCGCGGGGGATGCAATCTAAGCAGGGATGCCCTGACTTCCCTCTCCATAGACACTTCCTCCAGCTCTTCCGGGGGGACACCGAGGCGTTCCCAGGCCAGCCGGGAGACATAGTCCCTCCAGCGTGTTCTAGGTCTTCCTCGAGGTCTTCTCCCGGTGGGACTGCCCGGAACACCCTCCCAGGAAGGCGACCAGGGGGCATCCGGAAAAGATGCCCTAGAGCTAGATTCCGCGTCCATGGATCGGGTTGTCGAAGCCCCCGCCTTCGACTGCCGCCCGATCCACTTTGCACCGGCCCCTTACGGTCCCTCCTGCAGGTGGTGGGTCCACGGGAGGGTGGCCCCACGTCGCTCCTTCGGGCTGAGCCCGGCCGGACCCCATGGGGGGGGCCCGACCACCAGGCGCTCGCATACGAGCCCCAACCCCAGGCCTGGCTCCAGGGTGGGGCCCCGGCTGCGCCATGCCGGGCGACGTCACGGTCCTCCAAATTTTTGGCTTCATAAGGGATTTTGAACCGCTCTTAGTCTGACCCGTTGCCTAGGACCTGTTTGCCTTGGGAGACCCTACCAGGGGCATATAGCCCCAGACAACATAGCTCCTAGTGTCTTTCGGGTACTCAAACCCCTCCACCACGGTAAGGTGGCAGTTCAGGGAGGGGACTTTAAAAAACAAAATAAGTAAATCATTGTAACAAAGTTCAAAGTAGGTAAGGAAGGAGGCTCAAACCGGCAAACATTCAAACAAATTTTAATCAAAATAAACAAACAATAACACGAAAGTAAAAGACCGGCAGCCACCTCACGGTCGACTGTCGGCCACAAGAACATTAACACAAACTAAATACATGTCCAGGCCCGGTCCTCTCTCGTCAGCAGTCCCGTCGCTCGTCCTTTTTTGGTCCCGATTTCCTCCGTGAGATATACGGGACCGGTGTGCACACAGCTGATTCCAACTATCACTCACGCCACCGGCCCCGCCTACCGGCTCCCGTCCCGCCTTCCTCACCACAATCATATATTTTGGTTAGACAAATGTGATGGGATCTAAGCATTAGCAGAACGTTTTGGTGATGATATGATGCTGTTTATTGTTTTAGTTAGTAAACTCTTTTAATAGACTATTCCAATCTGTGTAATACGAGTGTAACCAACATGATGACAATACAGAGGAATTACTCGTTCGGCTGTGGCAGGCTTGCGAGTGGATGTGAAGCAACGAACACAACGGCGACGCAGTGATTATACGTCCAGCTGGGAAAGTACGCGAGTCGACCAAGTTACAGTGGAACTGTTTTTCTCATCTGAATCGCATCTGGACCAGATCTGTCCCCAATTTGAACCGAAATAGAATAGAAAAAACAGAGCTATTCCAGAGTTGGCACAGTGCTGGCCCAGATGAGGAAAACGGATCTTTGCCGCTATTGGCCTGTTGTGCTAAAAGACACCGGCCCAGGTCTGTTTTACACAACTGGCGCAGAACTTATGAAGGGTCTGGGCCGGATCTGGGCATTGGCATTGTCCATCTTGTCTTTCATTTGGATAGTTTCTGCACAAAAGGTTAAATAAGTTAAACACTCATGTTTTACTATTTACTAAGCTTACAATGAGAACATTTGGAAACTGTTTTAGCAATGTTTCAATGATATGTTATTGTCAGTATATTTCTTTCTAATACAACATAATAAAACAATATTTACAGTACCATTTACAAAAATCTTGCCGTTCAAACTGTAAATAAATAAACAAATGAAAGGAGTTGCAAACTTTTCAAATCCGATATATGCATACATACATACTGTCCGTGTGGTCCAGAGTTTAAATTTACCTTGCATAATCTGGAAACTGTTAAAGATTGAATCTATTGAAGAAAATTGGCCTAGTTATTTCAGATAACATATTTTTACAAAAAAGTATTTTATACAGAATTCTAACTAAATTCATAAAAGTAAGCCAGTTTAAAAGTTTACATACGCCTGATTCTGAATACAGTATGTTGTTATCTTAGCAATTAATGACAGCTTTTGTGTTAGCTGTGAATAGTTTCTTGTTTGATCTGAGCTAATCAGTTGAGAAATCCTCCAGATCCTCCACAATCATTGTTTTTCAGTGTCTTCTACATAGTCCTCCCTTTCGGTCTGTCCCTGTCTCCAAGGGTCTTCACGAAGATCGTGGAAGCCACTCTTTCTCCCCTCAGGGAAAAAGGTGTGCTGGTACTTAACTAACTCGCGAGATCTGTTGTGTACATAAAGGGACTTCTGGTCAACCGAGAAGAGAGCAAGCTCTCCCCAGTGCAGAGCATCCTCTTTCTCGGTATGGAACTACACTCTGTCACCATGTATGCGTGACTGTCCGCAGTACACACCCAGTCCGAGTTGAACTGCCTGGAACACTTCAGGCAGCCAGCGGTCCCCCTGATACAGTTTCAGAGGCTCCTGGTACACATGGCGCCCTCGGCGGAGGTAATACCCCTCGGGTTGATGCACATGAGACCGCTCCAACAGGAGAGCGTGGCACACCAGCAGCAGGCACATGGTGACTATGCCCCTCTGCCGACGCACCCTAACCCACTGGTCTTCCATGACCTTTCTCCGGCCTGAGGTCCCTCTTGTGCAGGTTACGAGGCACGTCGTGGTGACGACGGACGCCTCCCTGCAGGGGTGGTGTGCAGTGTGCAACGGGGAAGCAGCAGCGGGGTGTTGGACGGGCCCCCGCCTGTGCTGGCATATCAATTGCCTAAAGTTGTGGGATGTGCTACTTGCACTGAGGAGGCTACAGCCTCTCATGCAGGAGAAGCACACACTGGTCCGTCTAGACAGCACTACAGCCGTGGCGTACATTAATCGTCAGGGTGGCGTACGCTCACGACAGCTAACATGACTTGCTCGACGACTCCTCCAGTGGAGTCAGCAGGTGATCCGCTTCCTGCGGGCCACACACATCCCAGGCAACCTGAACCCCATCCCCCTGCTGTCCAGCTCATTTGGATGCTGTTCGGCCAGCCCCAGGTAGACCTGTTTGCCTCCCACGACACCACCCATTTCCCGCTTTGGTACTCCCTGTCAAAGGCCCCCGTCAGGACGGATGCCCTTGCGCACAGCTGGCCGCGGGACAAGTGGAAGTACGTCTTCTCTCCAGTGAGCCTCATTGGTATTTAATTCTAAACTTACATCACATGTCAGCAGTTTGAAGTTACAGCTGCATTCAGTGGCCCTGGTTGGAGATTGTTGGGTGGGTGTTTGTGGGGAGTGGGGGGGCTCGTTGGTTATGGGGATTCATCTGCTGGGGCTGTGTGGGTCCGGTTTGGCCTTGATTTGTGGTCAATGTCGGACAACAGAGGAATAAAGTTAAAACATGCCATTACTATTTTCCCTGGTTGTTCCTCTGTTTTCTGGTGTCGATCATGGAGTGGGACCGGGTTGAGCCTGCACGGTTTTAGGTGAGTGGGACTTTCTGGGTTGCAGATTGTGGGTTCTCCCTCTTCCTCGTGGATATTTGCTTGGTGGCTTTTGGTGGGGGTCATAGAGTGCCGCCATGACACGTCAGAGGGGATCTGGCCCTGCCGACTATACCTGGTTTCACCCGAGGTGTTTTTCTCCATTAAACAATCATTGGAGTTTGGGTTCCTCGCCACAGCAGGGCAGTGTTGGCTTGCTCACCGGGAGACTGCATTTCTTCTTTATTTGTTAATTAGATATAATTAATATATTTTAGTATAGCCACCTCCTGGGCACTGGCCAGAGGCGCCTCTCTGTCAAACATTTGCAGAGCTGCGGGTTGGGCTATGCCCAACACCTTTGCAAGTTTTTACAACCTTCGCGTAAACCTGTAGGACTGGCATCCGGCAGGGCGTATGCCTGCGAAAGCACCTTCCCACCCTTCAGCAGGTTGGGTCAGTGTGCTATCTGCCTCCCTTCTTACCCATCACGTGGTTGAGAACAGGCATCCCATTCATCACATAGCAAGCACCCCCTGGGGGTCGGCTGGGTAGAGCCTTCCCCCTTAGGCCGGGATAGCATGTGAACTATCACAGATAGCTCTAACCGGACCTAGTTCTACCGGACGTCTGTAACACCCCCTCCGTGGGCTGTTCCGTCTGATGTATCCTCATGAGATGGTTCCCACTCCTGGTAACCCATTACCTCCCCCAGGTGGACCTCCACCTCGCGGTTAACTACTCAGTCCGCATGTCCCAGACCATGCTGAGACCATATCTATATCCACTGTATTCCTCGCCCCGGGTAGGAAGTGGCCTCTGCTGCGCATCCCTAATTAAGGAAGTTGCGCTCACCTGGTGTAAACCCGGTCCGGACGGCCTCTCACCATCACACTGGAAGGTTAGAGTTTCGCGAAAGGCTTGTGCTGACATACATCTGTAACCTCAGTTCCCTGATGGAGGGAACGATACGTTGTGTCCCTTATTGATTTGATTTGATTCAACTTTATTTTCATTATGCAGAGTACAAGTACAGAGCTAATGAAATGCAGTTACTGGTACGATGGTGGAGGTTTTAAAGATAGTGGGGACAGTTGTTTCGGGCCAGGGACAGATTGAAAATGTCCGTGAAGACGTCAGCCAGCTGCTTCGCACAGGCTTTAAGCACAAGACCAGGTATTCCGTCGGGACCAGCTGCCTTCTGTGCATTCACCTTGCGCAGAGTAGAGTTTACATCTGATGTGGAGATATAAAAGACATAAAAGTGATTGAGCTCGCCGGGGAGGGAGGCAGAGCTGGAGGGGGGCACAGTGTTAGGTGGTTTGTAATATGTGATAGATTGTGTGCCTTGCCACATACGCCGGGGGTCTGAAGAATTGACGTGTTCTTCAATCCTCTGTTTATGTAAGAGTTTGGCCTGGCAGATACCCTTCCTCAGGTTGGCTCTGGCTGAGCTGTAAGCCTCCCGGTCTCCAGACCTGAAGCTGCATCTCTTGCTTTGAGCAGGAGGCGAACCTCTCTGTTCATCCAGGGCTTCTGATTGGGGAACATTTTTATTTTTTGTGTGTGGTCACTCTGCCCACACATCTGTTGATGTGCTCCAAGACAGAGTTGGTGTGAGTGTCAATGTTAAGCTGAGAGTTTGTGGTTGCCTGGGCAGCAAACTCACTCCCGTCTGTGTGCTGGAATTGATGTTGAAGAGTGGAGTCAGCACCTTCCAGACAGATTTTAACAGTCCTTATTGTAGGATTCACACATTTGATGACCGGGGTATACTTGGGGAGCAGGAACAAAGAGAGGTGGTCAGACTGACCCAGGTGGGGAAGGGGTGTGAACCTAATAATCAGTAACTACAGATCAGCAGAGCAGTAGGTATCAACAATGACAGAGTCTCTGCACCATGATTTGTTTAAATAAATGCATACTCCACCACCCTTGATTTTACCAGAGGCTGTTGCTACTCTGTCAGCCCTGAAGAAGGAGCATCCATCCATATGCACCACGCTGTTTGGGATATCGTTGCAGAGCCATGTTTCAGTGAAGAACATAACATTACAGTCCATAAGCCATTTCTGTGTGAGGGTCCAGATCTTTAGTTCATCAGAGACCGTACATTGGCAAGGAAGATGCTGGGCATAGCTGGTCGATGTGGGTTTAGCCTTAGCTTAGCACGCTGCCCTCCACGCTTTCCCCGTCTTTGTTAACGATCTCAACGCCGATGCCGAGCACTTGCGGTCGATGCGAGTGATCCGCTTGTCCGCGGTGATCTCAGTAGCTCCGGCGGGAGTTCGCTAAGGTCGAAAGGATGATCTTAAACTATGTTGGAACACCGTTTGTTGATGTCCAAAAGTGACTGTTCAGTAGAGCTGTAGTTCGCATAACTGAATCGCGCGAACAAGAATGAAATAACCATATAAATTAAAACTATTTTCAGAAATCTGGTAAGACGCTGATCCTCGCCATGTCTTCGTGCCGCCATTTTGTTTGTTTCGCCATTATGTTATGCCACAACACTTATCGTCCTCTGCTGCAGTCGTGAGTGGCTCTCAGGCTCTTCACAACAAAAGGTAAATGAATGCTGCACCCCGTCTTCCGTTTATACTGGATATCCGGGGACGGAGACCGGCATGCAAATTTCATTTGCCAAATTTCATTGGCCTCTTCTATAGTAGATATAGTTGATAGGTTCTCAAGAGCGAACCCCATCTGTCGGCCCGACACAATGTTCTGCTTCATATCTCTACTCTCTGAGCTGTCCAAAAAATATTGTTTTAAAATAATTCACCCAAATGCACAATAGATAGATTCTTAATTACATATTTTTGTGTTTCTGTTGGCAGACAACAAAAACAATGTAATACTTCGTGAATTCGACCCCTTAAAACTACACACTAGTAATAATTTTCGTTAAACCGCTAAAATCTGTCTGTGTTAATAGTCATAGCGTTTCGTAATCATAAATGCTCAAACAAGGTCAATAAGTGATTCGTTCTTGAAAACACTTGTTTGTACATGGGAACTGTGAATCTCATTCACGCGTCAGATCGGTCTTCAGCAGCTTCTCTTTGACGGGTGCTCACACTGTAGAGTAGACAGAGAGGCGGTGCTGTGCTGGGAATGCAAAAACGAGCTCTACTGGGGCAGTACAAGTGATGCAGAATGTTACGCTAAGTCAGTTGCCAAGGCATATTCCGAAAGTAGCTAGATGTGTCGCTTGTAGCTTTCTGAAAAATAAGTCGCTATAGGTGTCTGAAAAACTGTTTGTGACGTTGGCAGAGCTTTCATTCAGTTGGGGAATGTCGTTTTCTTAGCATCTATTTTGTGCTGTATCTTCGCGACGGATAAGATAAACATTCAGATTAATGGGTACATTCTACCTACACTACCTATTTTTATAAGTAATAATGGCAACTTAAAAAAACAAGGTAAAATTTACCCGAAAATAATAGCTATGACACTGCGGAGTGCGCATGCATCAACGCCCTGGCGGGAAATCAGGAATAACGAGACACATCCTCTTCAGATTCGCTGACAGGATTTGTGGAGCAGCCGGTAAGTTTTTGTTCAACTTCTTTATATCATCATTTAGGCAAATGTGTACTTACTTAAATGTTAGCTCTACCATTATTTTCTTCTTTGGGTTTAAAAAAGTTACGATTCTGTGTAATGCCCCTATTTTCTCGGCGCCACAGGCTGATTTAAGGAACGTAACGTTATATGTGGTGCTTAGAGAGTGGCTATATATATACTGTATGTATCCTCATTGGAGGCTGAGCCCCCCTAATATTGAAAACCTAGAATCGCCTCTGCCTGTAACGTTAGGCGATTGGTACAGGGAAATACAATTATGTCGGGTGCATTCAACAGACTGTCATTTATAAATGCAGTTGCGGCATAATGCCACAATGGTCGCTGTTTTGTTATCAGCACCAGTGGGGCGCTGACGAGTCACCGAACAAGAGCTATTACATTTACATTTATGCATTTGGCAAACGCTTTTATTCAAAGCGATTTGCATTGTATTATCCTATACATTTATACTTTGGATCTGCAATCCCCTGGGATCGAACCCACAACCTTGCGTTGTTAGTGCATTGCTCTTACTCTTGAAAAGGTTTCTTACATTAAACTGCTGTACATCATTATAATGTTTAAAGCTGTGCACTTAGCTTGTTGAAACTGCATATTTTTCTGAATGTCTAGCATTAGATAATATATGTGGTGAATATTGTGGATTTGTAAGGGAGACAACCCTCACAACATAAGAAGATATGCGAATAATGTTTATTAACTAATGTGCAAATTGACATGTATTTTGTTTTTATTTTTAACAGGTAGGAGAACTTGAGAGGCAAACGGTGGCTTAGTGGTTAGCACGTTCGCCTCACACCTCCAGGGTTGGGGGTTCGATTCCCGCTTCCGACTTGTGTGTGTGGAGTTTGCATGTTCTCCCCATGCCTCGGGGGTTTCCTCCGGGTACTCTGGTTTCCTCCCCTTGTCCAAAGACATGCATGGTAGGTTGATTGGCATCTCTGGAAAAATTGTCCGTAGGGTGTGAGTGTGCCCTGCGATGGGTTGGCACTCCATCCAGGGTGTATCCTGCCTTGATGCCCGATGACTTCTGAGATAGGCGCAGGCTCCCCGTGACCCGAGGTAGTTCGGATAAGCGGTAGAGAATGGAATGGAATGGAGTTTGCAATAGTTCTGTGTCACTTGATTTTGAATGTAGAAGGGCTCTTTTGTACTTGCATTAGTTGAAATGCATGTTTTTGTCCTTATAGCATGTCAATCCACAGAGGTAAATGTGATCGGCCTTTCATTACAGATCTAGTGTTGCATCCACTGCAGCACCACAATGCATTGGCTAATAGTTGCTTATTGTTTGAAAGGACAAAATGTTGTAGTTGTATGTATAGGAAATTTTGCTTTTAATGTATATTCTGACATCCAGTAAAGACATTATTTTTTTTTTAAGTAGAACATTTTCATGAATTTGTAATGTGAACCATAGTTGTAATTAGACTTGAATGTGGAAGGGCTCTTTTGTACTAGTGTTTAATGTTTAAAAGATGAAGTGATTGTGTCAGCAGGCAGTGTTTATTTTGAAATGTTAGATTTTCAAGGAGTCATTTGTAAAAGTGAAGTGGTATGTTATTAGAAATTGAATGTAAGAGGATTTCAGTGTTTAAAAAATAAAGTGTTCATTTTATTGCAATCACCTTTCACCGTTTTTAAATAAATTCTGTCATGGTTCTGCCATTTCTGTTCAGGCTTTTCCAGCCTTGGGGTAGAACCATGTTAGTATCATGTGTTTAGTGTGAGAAAGACATGGCTGTGTATATATATTGACATGGCATGTGCTTTCTCGTGTCTCGTCTATGGCCCTGCCCCTCTCGTTTCGTCGTTAGCTTCCCTTCAGTGTTTTATTACCCACACCTGCCTATTGTTAATTATCCTTTGTTCATCTCCCTATTTAATGCCCTTGTTTTCTCTGTCCTGTGCTCGTTTGTCTTGTATCTTGTTGTGTCCCCATGCTCGTTGGAACTGCCTTATTGAGGATTGGTCCACGCTGTGTCCCAGCGTTTCTGCTCCAGCGCTCTGTTCCTGTTCATTATCCTTTTTGATTTTTGTTACAGCTTGTTACCCTCCATGAGTTTTTCGTTCCTGTTTGGCTGTTCTCTGTTATCCCATGTATTTTACCCCATTGTGGGTTTTTGTTTTGTGTTTTCGTGTCCTTTAATTAAAGTATTTTGTTTAACCTCACCACTGTCTGCCTGCATTTGGGTTCTCTCACCACACGTCCCGTGACAAATTCAACAATCTCTTAATAAGTAACATTAATTAATTTATATTAGCTATATATTACTAATAAAAATTAGGTAGATGAGGAATGCCTGCTGTCAAAGGGTAAATATTACCCAACTTTATTAAGTAATTACTTGTATAATATATTGGGTAAAATTTATCCAATTTAATTTAGTTTGTTATAACTTAAATTTAGGTGTTCTTTACTCAAAAATATGGGGTAGAATATACTCCTTTAAAGTGAGTGCAAATTGTTACCTAAATTTTACTGAGTAGATTTTATAGGTTGTTTTATAAAGTGTACAGTGACTTTGTCAGACATTGTTGCAGTATAAATCAGGATAACATTTTAAAAGTTTTTAAGTGTTTAAAAAGTGACTCATTGTCAACATGTAGAAACATGGGATGTGTGTTTTTATATTTGTTTCCTGTCTTAACAACAAAGACAAAAAATATGTAAATGGAAAAAGCTTTATTGTTCACTTGTATTACAGTATGTGACACTTCGGTTCAGTTATAATATGATTGCAAGTCTGCACGATAAACCTATAAACCTAATGCATATTGTCGCTTAGCGTTGTAGTAAGTATAATTTTGACTGTATTATTTGTGCCCCCTTCAAAAATTGCTCTTGAGAAATTGTATATGTATTGTGCCCCCATACTGTTAAATGAGATCTACGCTCATGCTCACAGCCATCGGACCTTATAGCAGTTCCTAGGAACTTCCACAGATTCCTGTATACATCCACATACATGAGGTATCTAGATGTTCCACGAAATTTTCTTTTGTATGCTACCTTTCCACACACTCTGCCTTAAACATCTGGCAAACTTGAAGTTTAGCTATGATTTCCCATGCCCGCGTTTGTCCGGATACAGCTCTTTTCATGCAGTGTTGTACTTGAATATTCACTGGAGGATTGTCCAAGACATCATCTTGTTTTTGAAGATTCACTGGAGGCTTGTCCATGACAATATCTGGTTTTGGGGAATTACTGGAGGACTGTCCCTGACGTTTGTTTTTTTAAGATTGAGTGAAATGTTGTCCATGGCATCATCTGTTTTTTGAAGATTTACTGGAGGCTTGTCCATGACAGCATCTGGTTCTAGGAGAGGTTTCAATCACATCTCTGAACATTTATTTGCCTTATTAATGTTTTCCCACATCCCACAACCAGCGTCGTCTTTTGGCCAGTAAAACTGGTGCCCTCTAAT
Source organism: Triplophysa tibetana (assembly GCA_008369825.1). Taxonomy (NCBI): domain Eukaryota; kingdom Metazoa; phylum Chordata; class Actinopteri; order Cypriniformes; family Nemacheilidae; genus Triplophysa; species Triplophysa tibetana. The sequence continues at coordinate 7,045,637 of CM017899.1, forward strand.
GTTTTTTTAAAACACACATCAAATGAGATATATGAAAAGTATAAGGTGTACTGTATATACAGTATGAAGAGTTTGGTTCTAAAATTTGATTGGTTTAAAGTGGATTTAAGACATAATACCAAAAAAATACAGCTAACCAAAATACAATTAAAAACATTTTCATTTTCAAAAATTTAATTCTTCATCATCGTTTTTTTGAAGATTTACTGGAGTCTTGTCCATGACGTTATCTGGTTTTTGAAGAATTCCTGGAGGATTATCCATGTCATCATCAGTTCTTTGAAGATTTAGTGGAGGATTGTCCATGACATTTTTTTTTTTTTTTAAGATTAACTGAAGGATTTCCCATGACCTCAGCTGGTTCTTGAAGATTCACTGCAGCAGGCATGTACAGAACCCTTCCCCAAAGTTCCCTTTTTGATGGTCTTTTTGTGATCAGACGGGAAGGTGAGCGTGTCCTGTCACAACGCGAGTGCGAAGAAGGTGATTGCGAATGCTGGAACGCATTTAGAGACTTATGAGCACTTGCTGCTCCAAAGGTCTCTGCATGGCACTGCAATGGAGGATTGTTTATGACAAATCCTTTATTTTGGAGATTCACTTGAGGATGGTCCATGACATCATCTGGCATTTGAAGATTCACTTGAAGATTGTCCATGACATTATCTGGTTTCTGGGGAATTACTGGAGTACTCCAGTAATCATATGTTTTTTGAAGATTCCCTGCAGGACTTTGCATGATTTCAACTGGTTTTTGAAGATTAAGTGGAGGACTGTCCGTGGCATCATCTGATTTTCGAACATTAACTGGAGAACTGCCCATTGCATCAACTGTTTTTTGAAGGTTTCCTGGAGCACTGTCCATGGCGTCATCTGTTTTTTGAGGATTTACCTGAGGACGCCCCATGGCATCATCTGTGTTTTGTAGATTCAGTGGAAGATTGTCTATAACTTTATCAGGTTTTTGAAGATTCCCACTAGGACTTTCCATGATTTCATCTGTTTTTCGAAGATTAACTGGAGGACTGTCCGTGGCATCTTCTGGTCTTCGAATGTTCACTCGAGAACTGCCCATTGCATCATCTGTTTTTTGAAGGTTTACTGGAACACTTTCTATGGCATCATCTGTTTTTTCAGGATTCACTTGAGGAAGGCCCATGGCATCATCTTTATTTTGAAGATTCAGGGGAAGATTATCAATAAGTTTAACTGCTTTTTGAAGATTCCCTCTAGGACTGTCCATGATTTCATCTGGTTTTTGTGGATTCATTGGAGGACTGTCAATGGCATCATCAGTTTTTTGAGGATTCACTGGAGCACTATCTATGGCATCATCTGTTTTTTCAGGATTCACTTGAGGACGGCCCATGGCATCATCCATGTTTTGTAGATTCAGTGGAAGATTATCTATAACTTTATCTGGTTTTTGAAGACTATGTGAATTATTGTCTATAACATCATCTAGTTTTTGAAGATTTACTTTACGACTGTCCATGACTTCATCTGGTTTTTGAATGTTTACTTTAGAACTGCCCATTACATCAACTGTTTTTTGAGGGTTTCCTGGAGCACTGTCCATAGCATCATCTGTTTTTTGTGGATTTACTGGACCACTTTCTATGGCATCATCTGTTTTTTCAGGATTCACTTGAGGACGATTCAGTGGAAGATTATCTATAACTTTATCTGGTTTTTGAAGACTTAGTGAAGGATTGTCTATAGTTTCATCTATTTTTTGAAGGTTCAATGGAGAACTTCCCATTGCCTCATCTGTTTTTTGAAGATTCCCTCTTGTACTGTCCATGATTTCATCTGGTTTATGGGGATTCACTGGAGGACTGTCAATGGCATCATCAGTTTTTTGAGGATTCACTGTAGGATTATCTATGAAATCATGTGTTTTTTTAAGATTCACTGGATGACTGTCAATGACTTCATCTGGTTTCAGACAATTCACTGGAAAATTGTCCATGAAACCCGTTTTTTGAAGATTCACCAAGTGATTGTCCATGACATCATTTGTTTTTTTGAGACTCACTGAAGAATTGTCCAAGGTTTCATTTGGTTTTTGAAGATTCAATTGAGGATTGTCAGTGGCATCAGGTGGTTCTTGATGTCTCATTAAAGTCGCCACTAAATAACATAGTTTTTCAATTCCTGAATGATTGTCCATGACTTTATATACTTTTTGAATATTTACTGGAAGATTGTCCATGACAACATCTGGTTCTTGGAGAGTTTTCGATCACATCATCTGCAAAATATATTTGCATCATTAATTTTTTCCCACAACCAGCGCCGTCTTTTGGGCAGTAAAACTGGTGCGATGGCGCCAGTCCCTGCCCTCTAATGTTGGTTCCAAAATTAGAATGGTTTCAAGGGGATTCAAGACATTATAAGAAAAAGTATAGCTAACTAACACAATAAACTACAATTAAAAACATTTAAATTTTGAAAATCATATACAGTGTCTTGCAAAAGTATTCATCTTCATTCATTTTATTCACATTTTGTTATGTTGCTAACTTATCTTAAACTACTTTAAATATTTTTTTTATATTAATCTTAACTCGATTTAAAATAATGTCGTAACAAAAAATGTATTTGTGACTTGATAAGTATACATACCATTAACTCAGTAGTTGGTTAAAGCACCTTTACAGACTCAAATCTTTTTGGGTATGTTGTGAAAAAGCTTTAAACATCTGCACTTTGCAAATTTCTGCCATTCATCTGCTCAGATCCTCTCCAACTAGATCAGGTTGGATGGAGATAATCATTAGACTGACATTTTCAGGTTTATGCAGTGTTGTTCAGTTGGGTTCAAGCACTAGCTGGGCCATTCAAGGACATAGAAAGAGTTTTCCATATTCCACTCCTGCATTATTTTAGCTATGTGTTTAGTAGTACATTTTAACATTTTATGCATATGGCAGATGCTTTTATCCAAAGCAACTTACATTGCATTATACATTTGTATCAGAGTATGTGCAATCCCTGGGATCGAAACGCATGACCTTGGCATTGTTATCGCCATGCTGTTACCACTGAATTACAGGAAAGCTACGAATGTTGGATAATGAACCTTCTGCCCTGTCTGAGGTTCTGAATGTTCTTGTGTAAGTTTTCACGATCCTTATCTCTGTATTTTGTGCCGTTGAGCTTTTCTTCTACTCTGACAAATGCTTCAATCCCTGCAGTTGAAAAATATACCCCCATCATGATGCTGTTTCCACCACACTTTACTATTGAGAAGGTATTGTAAAGGTGTTGAGCAGTTCCTGGATTTCTCCCTACATGATGCATGACACTGAGATTCATCAGACCAGATAACCTTGTTTCTGAAAGATTTTGTTGAAAGGTATGTTTTGCATATTTCAAATTTTCATGTGTCTTTACTGAGCAAAGGCTTGAGTCTCCATATATGACCATGGAGCTCAACCAGAGTGATCATCAGCTTCTTGGTCACGGCTCTTACCAAGACCCTTCTCTATCAATCACTCAATTTCGACAGGAGGTCAGCTCAAGTAAGAGATCTGGTGGTTCCAAACCTCTTTCATTAAGGATTTATAGAGGCTACCTGCTTCTGTGAACCTTCAATACAGCAGATTTTTTTTCAGAAGTCTACACCAGATTTGTGTCTTGATACCCTGTCTCAGAGCTCTACTGAAAGTTATTTTGACCTCATGTTTTATTTGTAAATGCATTTTCAGCTGTTGCACATTTATTGAGTTTGTGTCGCTCCAAATCATACTTATTCAATTATATTTGCTACAGGTTTATTTCACTCAAAGTGAAGAAAAATCAAAAAGCAAAACGAATGCTTCTGAGCTTAATTTAAAGTGACTATTTTGTTCAAGGGTATGAATACTTATGCAATGTACTAATTTCAGTTTTTTCAAATTTTAATACATTTTCAAAGTTATCACAGATCAGTTTTTTGTTTGCTTTGTCATTATTGTGCATGGAGTGTAGATTATGCAATTTGTTTTCATTTAAAGTAGTTCAAGATAAGGCAGCAACATAACAAAATGTGAATAAAATGAAGGGGGATGCACACTTTTAATGCGTTGTATATATATACATATTAGTTGTGGGAGGAAAAAATGAAATATGAATCGCGATTCAGTCTTCTAGCGAAAAATCGATTTTAAATGTTATTAGTAAGTATAATAACGTGATGTTATCTGAACAAAAAGTGGAAGTCAACCACGAGAGAGGTGCAGTAACCAGTCCAGTTAGAAAGCGCGGAGCATACACAATCAATATGTCATGTGTTGCGTCGAAAAACATTCTGTTGATATTAACACATCCGTTTTAATGTGTACCCAAATATCTTGGTTATCTTTCTAAACTGGCTGACGGGGAAACCATAAAATGAAATTATACTCAAGGTTATTTTCATGTCTAAATTCGAAGAAGAGTGAACTTTACATAATCGGACAGCTGAATAGCGGATACAAATCCTCCTTTCAAACAAAATGAATGGCTTTTGACCACATGCAATACAAAGAGAAATAAAGAATTAAGAATAGGCCTAATACAAAAAAGACAATTTAATTTTAAATATAGCCGCAATATTGGACCAGCATTTGATATATTTCCTGCATCCAAGACAAACAGTTAATTATTGTATTCGTACTGTTCATTGATTGATTGTCCATTGACTGATATAACATCAACAAATGTATTTTAAAACATTGTATCATAATTAATTCAACTATATCCTAAATAAAAAATTAATAAATGAAAATCACCTGTTGAATTGCCACTGTAATCCGTTTCAAGCCTGAAAGTCCCACAGGTTCATAACATCTCAATAAATCTGATATAGGCTACATATACCAAGTAATATGACTGGTAATATTTTGGAGCAACAATAGTTTCTATGCAAATAGTTTCATTTTCCAGAATGTCACATGATAATCAGGAAACCGAAACTCTGCCTGAGAGAATGCTAATGGTGCATTCATAGTTTCCGTTTCATTAGCCTATCCCTATAGTCCATATTTAAAATAAATGTTTAACCTTCCCCTTGTGTCCCTACAATACACCTAACTCATATTTGATGTTCAAGAAAAGGATAAATCTGACATGAAAGAGATTGCGACATTTGCATGTTCATTATTCCAATAACAACCTCACAAAACTAATAACACAGTAACCCGGATGCAGCAAATCAAATTGACAGTTTTTTTAATGTCTTTTATTAACGCATATGATATCATATTTAAAAATAATTAAACCAAATTGCCTGTTCGTGACATATGAACATTGTTTCTTACCTTAAAGCAGCCGTATCTCAGACAGTTTCTGCATATCTCAAGTTAATCTTGAGTAGCCTACTAACAGAATGGTATCGCATCCTTTAAATATCCCGCTGAGTCTTTAGTTTGATCACATTTATAAAAGACAGACACTGCTCTACGATGAATTCCAAAAACATATGGCTCGTGTGGGAGGGAGACGGAACTAAAGCATGCGCACCCATTATCAACAAAACACAGACATCAGTTTTCACTTACTGCGGTTCATCTCAGGCATATTTATCTTATATATATTCAAACGATCTTCAAATTTTATATCCATAAGATATAACCTTATACCTTATATCCACCATTTATATAACATTTATCACCCAAAATTTTCAAAGTATTTATTATGTTTATGATGTGCTGAAAAATAGGTTTATGTTTTGTTTTTTAAAAGAAACTTTAAATTTTACATATTTCACTTGTGTTTTACCCTATCATCTCGATTCTCAGAAAACAAGCTGTTAAATTCCTAGTTCTGTGAAGTCCCTCCTTAAGAAAAACTCCAATTGGTCAAGCTGAGCCAGTCTTTTGTGATTGGACTACTGCCTAGCCAGTGCTCGAATTGAACCAAGTCTTTTGGGGGTCCTCCTCATAAGACTTTTTTCCGTTGGGGTTAGTCTCACAATATACAATTTATACAAAAAACACAATATATTTATTTATAATATGCACAACCATATCCTGTAGCTCAGTGGTAAGAGTATTGCGTTAACAACGCAAGGTTTTGGGTTAGATCCCAGAGGATTGCAAATACCTATGTATAAATGTATAGGATAAAGCAATGTAAGTTGCTTTGGATAAAAGCGTCTGCCAAATGCATAAATGTAAATAACTATATAATATTATATAAAAAAGGCTTACATAGAAGAACATGCTTCCTTCACTGTCCTACCCTTGGCGGTCAATAGACGTGGGGCGGGGCGTTTCAAATTTAAGGAGACATGAAAACTAGGCCATAAATAAACATAATATAAATTATTGTAAATAATTAATTCATAAAATTAACCATATACATTGCATGTATTTAACCACATTTGTTATTATAATTTTTACTCAAATACAAATATCTGATGGACTACAAAAGTCAAATTTTTACATCTTATGGGGGATCCTAATGCCTTATGGGGGATCCCGTATTTCCCCAGCCCCCTTTCAATTCGAGCATTGCGTTTAGCGTGTGTATTGAGATGTCACACCTATCACCCTATTCATGTTCCAAGGGGCAGGGTAAATGTACATTTTGAGATTCAGTTTGTCACTAAATTAGGAAAAAAGTTTGGTGTAGACCTAAGTTCATTGTATTTAAAATATGATTCCTATTAAAATATATTTATTATTTTATATTTTTTATTATAAAATGATTATATTTTAAATAACCTAATATTTTATATTATTTTAAAGGTTTTAATTAAAAAAGAATACAAAACATACTTTTGTCCTGGCAATTCTCTTAACTAACCTTAAGTTAATATTCCATTGAAAGTTATAAAGAACATTTTTACTCACAATTTGTTTAACTTTAAACTAAATTAGTTGGGTCCACACAATTTAGTGGGTGTAGTTTTCTTTATTATGTTTAACATGATTTTGTTGGCCAAACCTTTTTTCAAACAACATTCAATGTTATCATGAAGAACAGCAGTAAGTCACTGCACCGTCATTACTTGTGAAATCATGCATGCCAGATTCTTGTTTAAATTAAACTAAAATACTTATTTTACTTCTTAACTCACACCGAAACAATTTTGCACACTGTAATTCAATTTTTGCTACCTTACATTTTTAAGCTTATTCAAACTGGCTGTTCGTGTTACTATTTTACATTTTGTCTAGGGATTGTTTGTGAATTGAGTGACCTGCAGTAATTTGATGTCAAAAACGTCTTGGTTACATATGTAACCTCAGTTACCTGATGGAGGGAACGAGATGTTGTGTAGGACTTACTGAATGGGTTTTGATCTTGAGAACCTATCATCACTGATTGTACTTTTAAAAGGCTAATGAACTTGGCGAATGGCATGACATGCCATGCCAGACTGTGCCCGAACATTGGCGTATAAAAGGAAGATGGCATACCCATTCATTCACATTTGAACTGAGGAACATTAGAGGCAATCTCGGTCGCTGCAGCAGACAGCAAAGCGTTGTGAAGTGTCATGAAGAACACACTGTCTCATTCCCTCCATCAGTGAACTGAGGTTCCCTTTCTGTCGTTCTCTCGATGTTGTGTCGAGAACGACAGATGGGGTTCGCCATTGAGAACCAATCAACTCTGACTACTATAGAAAAGGTCAATGAAATTGGCGAATGAAATTTGAATGCCGGTCCCCGCCCCCGGATGTCCGGTATAAAAGGAAGCCGGCGTGCAGCATTCATTTACCTTATGTTCTTCAGAGCCTTAGCACATGACTACGAACAGAACAAAATCAATGAATTCTTCTTCTTCTACATTGCCGGATCTACGACGTAAAGCAGCGGATCGTCCCTACCTGCAACGACTTTCCCCTGAAAATCTGAAATCCCAATCGATCTAGCTGTTTTAAACCAGAGCCGGACGGCCTCTCGCCAGTAGAGAGCTAAGGCCCCGTCCGTGAAAGGTTACCGGTCAGGGCTGTACCCATCTTTCTCCAAGAAAGCTCTGGAACCCCGACCACCACACTGGAAGGTTACAGTTTCACGAAAGCTCCGAGCTGACACGTCCAGGCCTGTTACCGTTCTTCGCTGAGATTGTGACGCAATACAGCGTTGTGGCGTTTTCCATAGGCAACCCCATCTGTCGCTCTCAACACAATGTCTAGAGACCAACAGAAAGGGAACGTCTTGGTTACGTATGTACCCTCAGTTCCCTGATGTAGGGAACGAGACGTTGTGTCCCTTATACCACTAACACGTATTGTATTCTGCTGCAGTCTTGCGAGGCTCTCAGGCTCTTCATAACAAGAGGTAAATTAATGCTGCACGCCGGCTTCCTTTTATACCGGACATCCGGGGGCGGAGACCGGCATGCAAATTTCATTCGCCAAATTTCATTGGCCTTTTCTATAGTAGTCAGAGTTGATTGGTTCTCAAGGGCGAACCCCATCTGTCGTTCTCAACACAACGTCTGGTTCCCTCCATCAGGGAACTGAGGTTACATACGTAACCAAGATGTTACATACGTAACCAAGATGTTACATACGTAACTTAGATGTTGCCTTTCTGACCGTCTATCGACGTTGTGTTGAACCAACAGAATGGGGTTCCTATAAAAATCCCACAGCGCTGCGCTGTGTCACAACTTCCAGTGAAGTGACACTGACTGGCCTGGGCGAGTCACAAGTGAGCGTAACCGCGAATCGTAACCTACCAGTAGTGTAGTAAACCATCATTTACAAGGAATACCTGCACGGTGTCTCCGGTGGAGATATCTCATGGGAGATGTAGTGCAGGGCCCCAATCAGGGGTGCATAGAAGTGGTGGAGTCCACCGAGGGGAGGTCCAAAGTTCACCAACAGGGGAACCAGGGACGTCACTTAGGGGGACTTCAGCCCCCATAAACTTCTGCCCAGCACCCCTAAAAAAATATTAGATTAATTAATTTGTGATCGCTTCAGTCCCCTTTAAAAACTTATTTGAAACGGCGGCGCGATGCGTCAAGTTTCGGCTCCTCCCCTGATCTAAGCTTGCATGGATTCAGCGCGTTATTCAATCCGCAGGGGCGCCGAGAGGAGCGAACATCAGAGAGTACAAGATGTGTGTGTTTATTTATTGATAGATTGCTATGATATGACATCTGCATCGGTGCAGTTCTTGTAATTGCAGTTTACATAATGTTACTGGAACAATACACGGTTCGGTTTCTCATCCAATACCTGTATGTCTTCGCTGCGTTCACCTTTAGCTCTAAACACAGTGTGATAGTTGTTTTTTCTTCCAACAAAAATGAAGCGATTAACACCCATGAAAACATACTTTAGAAAGCGATCATGATTTATTTGAATTTACTTTTTAAAATTTAAAACATATTATTGTGTATCCTTGCATTACATTATGCATCCATGCACAGAAATGGTTAAATACACACATCATTGTCTGAAAACAAATGGCACAGAGGGAGAAACATCATTTTGTTTTGTTTTATTAAATGCATTTTTTGTATTAAGTAATAATGAATCATTAGTGTATCATGATACATTAGAGTAAGAGTAGAGTAAAGGGATTTGTGTTTTATTTTAAGTAATTGATTTATAGAAGTGGCAAATTGATAATTCATGTTGTTACTTTTAATGAATAGAAATAAATATAGAACAGATTAAACATATTGCCAATAGACAATTACATTAATACATGTTTTGTCTATATTCTTAATGAATATTAGATGGTAGTTAAATGATTTGAAATGAAATACATGTTCAGGGGGTGACTTGGTGTATAACCAACTGTATTGTTGATTATAAAGGCTAAAAAGCTTAAAAAAATTAAATAATTTATATTTCATTGTGGATGGACATACGACATTTTTTCTTGTCGTGCGGGAGTAGGTCTGCAAATGAGCAACAGTCAGGTGAGAATAGAACGTAGACAGCCTCTCACACACAATACCACTATGTTCCCAAGATGCAGTCATTGAACCCTTATGTTGTTTTAATTGTCTGCCAATTTCCACGTACATTTCATAAGAATTAGCAGTGTTATCTGAGGGATAACACTGCTCAAACAGTGATCCTTTCACAGATATCCTTTGATAAACAGTGTTCATCAAAGGATAAACACTGTTTATCAAAGAAATGTCAAAAGAAATGTCAGATGAAGCACAGACAGCAAATGCACCTTTAGATCAGTTTGACTTAGGTGAAAAGGACACAGGCCCATAACAGGCAAAATTACACTATTATCCCCAGGAGAGCTTTGGCTTACAAAGAAGATCATTCCAGCCAAACCGGTTTCAAACCTTTGCTTGGCTTGAGTACTCACAGAAGACAGATTCTGCCTACTGCTTTGCCGTGTTTTTGGTAAAAACTTGAAGCATCATGTATTTGTGAGTAGTGGATACAAAAACTGGAAAAAGGCACTCAAAGCATTTCACAAACATGAGGGCACTCAGTCACACAAGGATTGTATTGTCTCCTGGAAAAGTTACAAGGCTAGTGCATTACAGGGAATTGTTATACAGCAGATTGAATCAGCAAATGTTGATGAAATTAGAAAAAGAAGGGAGAATATGCGACGTGTTGTGACCTGCATGTTGGGGAAGCAATGGCTACCATTAAGGGGTCATGTTGAAACAGCAGAAAGTCATAATAAGGGCAACTTCTTGGAATGCATGGGGCTTTTGCAGAAGTTTGATCCTTTCTTGCAGCATTACACACCCCCATCAAACTGCACCTACCTCTCCCATGTCAGTCAGAATGAAATGATAAAGTGTCGCTCGAAAGAGGTGACAGCAACTTTTATCAAAGAAATGCATGAGTCAAAAAACGTTTGCCATTATGGCAGACGAGGCCAGAGATGGACACACTGAACAGCTAGCAATTTGTCTGAGGTATGTCACTGAGGGAACAGTTAAAGAGAGATTCCTGTCCCTGACAAAGCTGAGAAGTTTCGACGCAAAGTCAATAACAGAAGCATTAGAGGGAAAATTACAAAAAGAAGGAATTGCTCTATTGAAGTGTGTTGCTCATACATACGATGGAGCAGCAGTTATGAGTGGAGCAGCTGGAGGTGTTCAGTCTCTTTTCAGCGAGAGGCACCCTGAGGCTATATATGCTCACTGTTATGCCCATGAGTTGAATCTCGTATTGTGCCACACCTGCAGAGGGATTACGGAGGCCGCAGAGTTCTTAAACCTGCTGGAAAGTCTGCATTCATTTTTTAGTGATTCCCTGGTCAGCCACCACAAGTTTAAAGAAGCTCAAACAAAATTAGGATTGCAAGCATTTGAACTGGTGCAGCTGTCCGACACACGGTGGGCGTGCCAGCTTCACTCAGTGAATGCTGTGCTTGAAAATGTTCCTGCCACCATTGATTGCCTCTCTGCCATCAATACAGCTACTGCAGTGGGGTTGAAAACAAAAATCTGCAAATTCTCATTTGTATATTTGTTGATTATTTTCAAGGATCTCCTATCTGTAGTGGCAGGCTTGCACAAATATCTCCAAAAAGAGACCATTGACCTTCCCCAAAAAGTTGTATACATAGATGCTGTGGTTGACTCCTTAAAGCAGAAACGTAGTGATTTCACTGCTGCAGATATATATGCTAAAACAAAGACAGTGTGTGAATATAATCACATTGTAGTTGAGGAGCAACTTTCTACCCAGAGACAGAAGAAAAAAAGGATGGAGGATTTTGTTGTTGAAACAACTTATGGTGCACATAGGAGAATCAGCACAGATGCCGAACAAGTCAAAACAAAGTTACTATATCTATGTCTGGATAGAATGATAACTGAACTGGAGAACCGTTTTTCTGCTGTAAATGCTGCATTGCTTCAAGGTATTCAAGCATGTAGTCCAGTGTCTGAAAACTTCCTGTCTGAGCCACATTTAGAAGAACTAGCACACCACTACAACATCAATTTGAAGACAGAGGAAGTCATGGTAGCAAGGCACTTTTTGATTCGTAAAAAGCAGGCTGGTGCAGCTCCACAGGACATGGTTTTACTTTATAACCTGCTGGATTCTGAAATGTTTCCATCACTGAAATCTGTCATCCAGGTTGACCTCACTGTACCTGTTAGCAGCTGTTCGTGCGAGAGGTCTTTCAGTGCTCTTCGTCGTCTCCGCAACTGGCTAAGGAGAACAATGGGTCAGAGCAGGCTCCATCAACTGGCAGTTATGGCCATTGAGAAAGATGTAGTTGAGGAATTGGACCATGATAAAATTATTAACAGGTTTGCTACTCTTAAGGAGAGAAGACACAGGTTGATGCTCCCAATGAAAGACCAGTAACTGGGCTGCAAAAACTTTGTCCCTGTGTTTTACAAGCTGCTTCATGTTCACTTATTTTTTTCATTCCTTCTGATAGTTAACCATATCCCCCACTTAATCCATTGTTCAGCCTCATACCTGTGTTGTTTATATTGCTGATAAGGATAGTCAAAGTCTATTTTATTTTGTCAGAAAAAATAGTTATCTATGGTTTCTATGTGAGCATAGAAATGCAAACAGTAAAATGTTGTGTTGTACTGGAAACGTGTGAACTTGTGTTTGTACAGACAATAATGAATCAGGAAGTTTTCATTGTAGAAAAAAATCTACATTCCGAACTCAACTTTCTAGTGACTGGTCACATCTAAAAGTTTCATTTTTTTACAGTGTTGTATATGGCTCAGTCAGTACTCCTACTCCAAAATATATAAAATACAGGGAATACAATGAAATAGTGGATAGCAATAAGGTTAGTAGTATACAACCCTACCCTAATAGTCAAATAATATTTTTTTAATCATACCCTTATTGGGGGCTGAGCCCCCCTAAAATGAAAATCCTAGAATCGCCCCTGACTTGCGCTGAAGCAATATTTCTTTTATTCATGTGTATTGGTGGTTTCAGTTATCCTTGGTTATGAAAGTTAGTTTAAAATTCGATTTATTCTTCTATGTGGAAGACAAGATTTCTACCTGGTGCCGAACAAACAATATCGGTTATAAAAGTATATCATTTATTTTTCGAGGTAAGCACCGTAACAGAAGTGAAGCCCAAACAGCCCTAATTGTTGTTTGAAATTTTGTTTAAATAAAAAAACGTTAATGATATAACCTGGGGATTGCTAATTTCTTGGAATCTAGGACTAGGACTAAAAACACTACGTCAAATTTGGAAAAACATTTGGAGTCGCAGCACTGCACGGTCAAACTTACCGAGCAAGTCCCACAAGGTGTTGCGAGGCAGAGAGTAGAAGGTCCCCCACCTCCAAAACAACAAAAGCTGGACTTTGGTGCCAAACCAATTAGTGGGAGAGTGTTGAAGAAGTTGGGCAGTATATTGTAGAGGAAATGCTGCCCTTAAACACTGTTGACTCGCTCTTATTTCGTGCCCTAATAAACAAGATCTCTTCTTCTGTTAATGCCGAGCTGCCTCACAGACCAGCTTTTTCTTCTTACATTGAGAAGGAGCATGCAGTGATGCAGAGAAATCTGAGGGTCGCGCGGAATGAGGTCGACTTTGTTTCAACTACCGCGGATATTTGGACTGCTAACAACAGGAGTTATATGGGAGTAACGCTCCACTTGATCAGTAGCTCCACATTAGAGAGCAACAAGGCTGCATTGGCATGTAGGAGAATTCGCAGTAGACACACGTATGATCTGATTGGCACAGATGCGCTTCACAGACCATCAACCTCATTTCCACAAATGATGTGGAGAAATATTTAAGTTCCAATGCAGAAAGCAATGCTGTGTATAGGAGCAGCACGGCAAAATGCACAGCTCTTTGGACCAAATCAAGTAGATCTACCCTTGCATCAGAAACAGTGGAGGAAGTCAGATGCCATAGTGCAGGTATGTCCCATCTAAATCCTAGTTACAATTTCTTGCATCACACCATTCATGAACATGGAACATAATATTTATTATCACTGCAAAAGAAGATTAAAACTTCTTTAAAAAAAAAAGTATCTTTAAACCTCGCTCTGTACACTGTAGTAGGCTTTGAGGCATGTTTTTATTGCACTTATAATTTTAGTTTTTCTATTGTTGACCCAATTTCTTCCATTGTTTACCCAACTTGGAAGTCGCTTTGGATAAAAGCATCTGCTAAATGACTAAATGTAAAACAAACACAATTGTCAGTAAGTAACCTAAATCAAAATTAAATCCATAATATTGATCCCACTTTAGGCATGGTTTGCAAATAATTCAATGACATAATAAATAGTAGGCCTTGTAGGCATAAACATATCAATGATATCTTTCAGGCTATCCAGACTCATTTTGCTGGTGTTCTGGATGACAAAGATGCCCTTCTTGCAACTGTAAGTTGTCAAGAATTTAAACTCCGATGGCTGAGAGATGCAGGTAGTAAAAGAGCGAGTAAAAGAGCTTCTGACAGCAGAGTGCTGCCGCACAACTGCTCCTGCAGCACAGAGCCCTGCCATTGTGCCCACCACATCTGCCAGCCAAGGTGAGATGGACTTTTTCACTTTTGAAGCAGAGTCAGAGGAGACCTACTCTGCAGTTTTCAAACATAAAGAACATTTTCTCGAAGTATAACACTCTAACCCCATCAAGTGCTCCTGTGGAGCTGCTTTTCAGTCTGGAAGGTTTGGTGCTCCTAAAACGCCTAAAAGAAATAGACTTTCTGACAAGAGGTTTGAGAAGCTTCTGTTAATGAGGTAAAACCACTGGTTTACTCGCCCCACTCCACTGTTTCACTCATAACATGCCATTAAACCATAAGATTAGGCCAAAGTAACAAAAGTAGATATGTGATAACAGCCTACATGTGGTGTTATACACTTTTTTTGTTTTAAAACCACTCCTTGCTGCTCTAATGCTGTGAACAACAGGTTCAATGTTCATAAAACATTTTAAATATAATTTAATAGTTACATTTATAAATGATGTAGATTATAAATTTACAGTTTGCCATTATTACAGTTTTAACAGTTAAGGATGTCAGGTCAAGAAAAACTCTCTTTATTTTATATTTCAGAAAACCAACTATGTATGTTCAGTTAAGACAAGAAAGACTGTCTTTGTTTTATATTTGAAAAAAACAAGTATATATGTTAAGTAAAGTCAAGAAAGACTGTCTTTTTTATAAAAACAAGTATTTATGTTAAGTCAAGAAAGACTGTCTTTATTTTATTTTTTATAAAAAATGACTGTTTATGTCAAGTGAACTCAAGAAAGACTGTCTATTCAGGAAATAGTTTATAAGTTCAACTTCAAATGTGAGGAGATACATTGTTGACCTTACTGATAAACAAAAACCAACTTCCAATAAAGTGAGTGTTGTCATTTTTATGTTAGGCGGCGGGAGTGTTGTCGGCAGCTGCTGAATATAACTGATAAAGTAACTTGTAATCTAAATTAGCTACTTTTAAAATCAAGTAATCTGTAAAGTAACTAAGTTAATTTTTAAAGAGGTAATCAGTTATCAAATTACTTTTTCAAAGTAACTCGGGCAACACTGACAAGAAGTGAGTTCCAGAGGCCACAGAAATACCAGAAGCTCCCAACCTCTGTGTGTGGTAGATCGCCCTTCACTTCAGTGTTCAGTTCAGGTTTGGAAAGGGCCAAGAGTCTTAAAATCAATAGCTACACAGGAAAAAAATCTGTCTAGAGCTTATCAACTTAGTCAAGAACAGATACATGAGCATTTTCCCACTCCGGCAATCCAAAACCAGGAAAACTTACTGTCATGTGGAACTGTAGTTTTGGATGGTGAAACAGAGCATTCTTCAAACAAAAAAGTTATTGCGTCCTGCTGACTTCATCCACAAAAACAAGGCAGATACAGAGAACACATAATTAACAGCAATCTGTTGTCATGGTTCCACCTCTCCTTGTCAGGTATTTCTTTGTTTAGAGGTGGAATCATACAGAATCCTCTGTTTCTTGTGGGGAGAGATGGTTGTGACACCTGCGGTCTTCCATATTCTCCCCGAGTCACGTCATTGTTCCCTAACCTCCTGTTTCCTAGTTTGTGTTAATTAGCTTCCCTTAGTGTTTGATCTGTTTCACCTGGTCCCTATTAATTATCCTTTGTCTGTTTACCCTATATATACCTCTCATGTTTCATTGTCTTGTGCTGGTTCGTTACATGTACTCCAGAGAGATTCGTGTTGTACTTCGTGTTTCCCTAGCTAAGGTATTTACCCTGTGACTACCTTGTTCTTGTTGTGTACATTGCTTCTTGTTTTAGTTTAGTTTTTTGCCCCCTCGTGGGAAGTCTTTTGTTTTTGTTCCCTGGCTGCGTTTGTCCTGCTTTTTCCCCATTGTGGGTTTTTCTTTGTTTATTAAAGTACTTTTTGTTGTTCACCGTATTGCTGCCTGCATTTGGGTTCTTCTGTGCCTAAAATCATAACAGAACGAACCAGCCAAGAACAGAACCCAGCGGCAGCATGAACACCGACCGGTCTAGCCTGGCCCGTCACCTCTGCAGCCTTCGCCAGGGAGATGAGACTGTGGACGAGTATGTGGGGAGATTCCTTGACATCGCAGAACAAGGTGTCTTCGGAGAGGAGGAGCTGGCGGTGCTTTTCAACACCGGTCTCAGAGAGCCACTCTCTCGCTCGGAGATGAGGGCGATGAGGCCGTTGGACTTCGACGCCGTGTGGATAACTGCCGCAGCTCGTTCGGAGTCCGCGACCTCATCAAGCACCTATTACCCATCTCCGTTGGTCGCGATACCCGAGAGTGGTCCTCTGCAGATCGGGGTTGTGGGCATCGTCACAGACCCCTCCTCAACTCCTGCAGTCTCTCCACAACCGCCCAGTCTCACTGGCAAGCGGGGGAGACGGGAATCCTGGTGTTCCTCGTCCGAGGCTTCCAATCCGGAGCCGGCCGCCTCGTTCTCGTCGTCCCTTCAGCCGGCCACCAGGCGGGTGGCGCGGCTGAAGAAAAAGAGGCAACGTAGGTCGGCTCTGAGTCCGTTGGTCCCCAGTCCGGTCCGGCCGGTGTCCAGTCCAGTTTCCGTTCCGGTCCAGCTGGTGTCCAGTCCAGTTTCCGTTCCGGTGTCCAATCCGGTGCAGCCGACGCCCAGTCCGGTTTCCAGTCCGGTTTCCAGTCCGGTTTCCAGTCCGGTTTCCAGTCCGGTTTCCAGTCCGGTTTCCAGTCCGGTTTCCAGTCCGGTCCAGCAAGCATCCAGTCCGGACCAGCAGGCCTCCAGTCCAGTGTCAAGTCCGGTCCAGCAGACGTCCAGTCCAGTGCCCAGTCCGGTGCGGCCGACGCCCAGTCCAGTGCCCAGTCCAGTGCCCAGTCCAGTGCCCAGTCCAGTGCCCAGTCCAGTGCCCAGTCCAGTGCCCAGTCCAGTGCCCAGTCCAGTGCCCAGTCCAGTGCCCAGTCCAGTGCCCAGTCCAGTGCCCAGTCCAGTGCCCAGTCCAGTGCCCAGTCCTGTGTCCAGTCCTGTGTCCAGTCCTGTGTCCAGTCCTGTGTCCAGTCCTGTGTCCAGTCCTGTGTCCAGTCCTGTGTCCAGTCCGCTGTCCAGTCCGCTGTCCAGTCCGCTGTCCAGTCCGCTGTCCAGTCCGCTGTCCAGTCCGCTGTCCAGTCCGCTGTCCAGTCCGCTGTCCAGTCCGCTGTCCAGTCCGCTGTCCAGTCCGCTGTCCAGTCCGGCATTCTGTCCGGTGTGTCAGTCGGCCTTCCAGCCGGTGACTCAGCCTGCAGCCCTGCCGGTGACTCAGCCTGCAAGCCTGCCGGTGTCTCAGCCTGCAGCCCTGCCGGTGTCTCAGCCTGCAGCCCTGCCGGTGTCTCAGCCTGCAGCCCTGCCGGTGACTCAGCCTGCAGCCCTGCCGGTGTCTCAGCCTGCAGCCCTGCCGGTGACTCAGCCGACAGCCCAACCGGTGACTCAACTGGGAACATTCCTAGGTCCTAGCCGTGTCCAACCGGCAGCCAAGACTGTCCCTACAAGGTCCTCTGGGACTAAGACTGCGCCCCCCAGGACTTCTCCAATTAAGACCCCTGGGGCTTCACGCTCTCCAGCGTCACCCCGGTCTAAATCTTTGCCCCCCCATCCCAACCCTACTGGACATTCCCCCATGAACTTTGTTGTTCCCCCTCCCCCCCTCCCATGTTTGTTATTTTTATTAAGTCACCCCAATCCCCTGTTTGTTCTTGCCTGTCTGCCCCTGATTCTGTTCTCTATGTTTTGTTTGGTCTTGTCAGTGTCCCAGTCTGCCTTGTCTTGTTCGTGCCTTTAGGAGCATCAGGTTGCTGCTCCTTAAGGCGGGGGTTCTGTCATGGTTCCACCTCTCCTTGTCAGGTATTTCTTTGTTTAGACGTGGAATCATACAGAATCCTCTGTTTCTTGTGGGGAGAGATGGTTGTGACACCTGCGGTCTTCCATATTCTCCCCGAGTCACGTCATTGTTCCCTAACCTCCTGTTTCCTAGTTTGTGTTAATTAGCTTCCCTTAGTGTTTGATCTGTTTCACCTGGTCCCTATTAATTATCCTTTGTCTGTTTACCCTATATATACCTATCATGTTTCATTGTCTTGTGCTGGTTCGTTACATGTACTCCAGAGAGATTCGTGTTGTACTTCGTGTTTCCCTAGCTAAGGTATTTACCCTGTGACTACCTTGTTCTTGTTGTGTACATTGCTTCTTGTTTTAGTTTAGTTTTTTGCCCCCTCGTGGGAAGTCTTTTGTTTTTGTTCCCTGGCTGCGTTTGTCCTGCTTTTTCCCCATTGTGGGTTTTTCTTTGTTTATTAAAGTACTTTTTGTTGTTCACCGTATTGCTGCCTGCATTTGGGTTCTTCTGTGCCTAAAATCATAACACTGTTACTGCCTTACAGTGATCAACCCCCAAAAGAAAACTTCTTCAGCCAGAAAGAAGAGTGGGCAAAAAAGAAAACATTTAGAAAACATCACAAAAGTGGAACAAAACACTTTGACCTAACTTTCAGTATGTACTACCACAACTACACAACTGATGAGGTATTACTTCATATTATTTTGTAAAATATTTTTTTACAATAAAATATAATTTGCAGATTGAATACCTTTGGCCCCAAAACGATTGTGGCTGCTGTTGTGTCATCGGCAGAAAAGAACACCACATACACCGTCCGTCACTAAGAGTTAAAGACTCTGCAGGCTCACAAGTGGCTAATTGGAGAGGCAAGAATATTCATGAGCTATTATCATTTAAAATTTGCATGATTCAAATCCTCAAAGTGCACAATTAATATTGTACACATCTTAAAGGATGATTCACCCAATAATCAAAATCTTATAATTTTTTACTCACCAACTTTTCAAGGGATCATATGGCCAGAGGCGTAGCAAGATGGACTTGGGGGCCCCAGGGAAAATTAATAAATATGGCCCTTCTAAAAGATTCTGTTGTTAATACATATTTGTTAGCTTTACATATAATTAAACAACATTCAAAAACTAGTCGAAATACATATAACAAAACATAAACTGTTTATTTTTTTAAACTTTAAAGTGCTTATTCTTTATCAAAAAACATCAGTCTTCATCTTTATGGCAGAAAATAAAATACTGTCCAATACAATCTTGAAGACAAAGCATCATCTTTATATTGACAGTATAAATGATTGCCACTTTCAAAATAGTGTTAACGAGCCTTAGATACAGAATGTCATCCATATCCAAATACCTTCGTATGTTCAATTGAACTTAGTGCCAGTGCTGATAGCCTCTCTTGGCTCATTGTAAACCTGAGGTATGTTTTTTATCAGATTTAAAGCTAAAACTTCTCACACCAGAGGCAACAGTGATAGAAAGTGTTAGCACCAGACGAATGCTCAGGTTTCCATACAAATCTAGAAGTTGTTCCTTGTAGATGTAGTCTAGCATGTCTCTTGGAGAAGCAGATGCACGATCAGGAAAGCTATGGACAGCAGCTCTGACCTCCATGACCAAATCCTTTGAATGTAAGGCTCTTTCCAATTTTTTGCAGCTGCTTCAAATTGTCCACTATGCTCGATCTTTCATCTTTTCTTTTGAGAACAGAAAACTATACAGGAGATAAAAATCCTCCAGCTTACAGAATCTGTCATTGAGGCTCCTAATGGCTGTCAACCACGGCCGCAAAAAAAATATCTTCTGAAAGACTCTTTTGGAGTGGATTGTTTCTGATCTCTGCCCTCATATAGGAATTTCCGTGATGTTTTGCTTTGTCTTTTCTCAGGCAATGTCATGTCAACATCTAGAGCTTCTGCAATCTGTCTAGCATGTTATCTCCCTGAAATTATTCAAGAACGTTTGCACTCCCTGAGTTTCCTTTTAAATGTTTCTTGAGAAACACTTTGGCTCTGAAGAATTTTGCTCACATGGTTTATCTGATACAAGACATTGAATCAGATTACCACACACAGGACAAACCCCCAGGTCGTCATCTCATTATGTATGCTCTTTGCTCTGGACATGGTCTCAGAGTCTTTCTTCTCCACCGTAAATGTCTGGAGGGCAGACAGGGCTTTGAAAATCGATAGTAGTAGTGAAGTAGTGTCAGTACTCGAGTTGTAAAAAAATTTTGGGGGAATAGTGGACTGGATTTAACGTTTAGGGACGGATCATTTGTGCTGATGACAACACATTTTGTGGGAGACCTTCGGTGTAACCTTTTGATTATTTTTTAGGCACAGAGAAAATTATTATATTATATTACTCTAAAACAACATGCATACTACTGATTTATTATGTATAGACTGCTCTCCGTTTTGCTTCCCCGCCATGGTTATCCTTTATATGTAGAAAACAATGGCATTATGGTTTTGTTAGAATGAGCAGACAGTCAAGTAGCCTACAGCCAAGTTAGGTTTTTTCAGATAAAATAAGAGGGCAGTCACCTCGCCCATATTCAATCAGAGAAATGTTTACTATTCCAGTAGCAGAGTCTCCCCCAGAAAATGTGTTAGTCTTTAATTTCATGCAAGGAAAAGTAAATGCTAGGAATGGCTTTCCTTGCACTTCCCATTTATATGTTGTAGAATGTTTGGCGAACGATAGATAGCGCGATGACATTCCACTGGATGCCGTTGATCGGACAGGACAGAGTACACTGCGGATAACTCTCTTAATATATATATTTTTCTACTTAGGCTAGTTAAGGAGGCAGGCCTGTGTTGCGTAGGCGGCTGCTGTAAAGTGCTGTGGGAAACCCTGCAGTGAGATATTCCAGGTGAAACAGAAACCAAATCTAACATTAACTTTGTGAATGTAAAGTCTTACCAGACATTAGCTAGCTAGCTGGCATTTGCTAACATTAAAATAAGCTCCAAACCAACTAATATCATCAACTGTGTTGTTATCCCCTCTGTCCAGAGATTCTGCCTTTGGTGACATATCAAAAGTATGCCTGGCTCTTGGCTTGCCTTCAGTGCTACTTCTTACCCTCTTAAAGCCGAAGTCCATCAGGTCAAGCTGTCCATGTCGCTTGGCCATGATGCTGAAATCACCGGCACCAGCACTTGCGCTGCTATATCACTGACTGACATGAGGGCAGCTTAAAACAAATCGTCGTGTCATTCTATGTGCACGTTTCCCTCGTCCACAGTATTTAAGCCTATTCAATATTCGCAAAAACGAAATGTTGAAATAGTGGTAATATTTACACATTCATTGATAAAATAATGTATATTGTGACTGCTGCTCGGGACACACCATGCCTTTATTGTTTAGCTGCAAGATTCTTGCCTGAACTCCCTGTTTACTGCCCATAATATTGCTTCCGTTGTCATAAGATTGGCCATGACAATCTGAAATCTTTGAGTTGTGCTTTTCAAGTTTTTCAAAAAGCCTATCATATAGACCTTTTCCAGATTTATCTTGTACATCAATGAATCCAAAGAAATGTTCAGTGATGAAGCCTCAAACAGAAGATTCACAATTTATAATTCTCAACACAACAGAAAGTTGGTCAGTATGGCTTACATCAGGAGTAGACTAGTGCTTAGCCTTTTTTACCCTGCCAACAGTCTCCTGCAGTATTTTATCTCCAATTAATGACCACGTTTACATGGACATCAGTAATCAAATGATTTGCCTTACTCTGAGAAAGCTGATATTACTATTAAGGTGTTTACATGAGTTGCTTTAAGAATATACCTTTCATGTTCCCGTTTTACATGTTTCACTACATAGTTTGATTAACGGCATACATCATGACGACCCTAAGCGAGGCCGTTTGACGTTCCCTATAATTTTATGAATCGACAAACAGCTTGTCTCCGCCCTGGTACCACATACAGTTTATGGTGTTTCATTTATTTTCTAGAATTGTTTGCATCTTTCTTGTTTCCCGGTCGGATCAAAAATATGCTTTCTAGCTTGAAGGAATGTTTTTTGTTAATGTTAATTATCACCAGATGTTAATTTCAGATTATTGTAAATGTGGTCATGGTTATAATCTCATTCAGTATGGTACAGTTAAACTAATGGACCTTTTCCTCTTTATTTACAATTTTCACTGTCTGGAGGAGGGACTGGGTTATCTTCTGTCTGAGGCAGTGGTGATAGGGACATGATTTTAATGTTTTGATATATTAGCACTATATCTGACACTCTGAATTTACTATTTTCACAGTCAGGAAACTATATTCACACAGTATATTGGCTGCTTCAACTGCGAACGCAAACAAAGGGTACGTGGCGATTTTATAAACTCCAACTGTTAGATGATGATTGGTTAGGTGATGATTGGTTAGGTCTATAAGTAGTTAGTGATGTAAGATTGTGTCTTCCCGGCAGAACTTGTGCTAAAGCTTATAATTAGTTGACAACTAATTATGCTAACTTAACGACTTTAATGAAGAAGAGCTAAATAAATAATGTCAACTAAGTAAATATAATGATATTTTTAGTGTTTTGTTGTCTCCCCCCGGGCAGTGAGACACAGCGGTGACACTGGTGATGAGCGTGTCCGGTACTATCGATTATTTTACTTAAAAACAACACACAAAACATGCTACTGCATATTACATGCCCTAGCAAGCCTGTTTTCCTGTGACCCTATTAGCAATTAGACTATTTCCAGTCATTTGTTTCGGAAATAGAAATTAAGATGGAAGATCCTGTTTCCTCTTTTTCTCCTCTTCTTGCTGCTAGATGGATATGTCCTCTTCATTTTTAAATTAGCAAATGTATCTTCTACACAACCACAAGTGCTGCATGCTGCGCCAGTTTGAAAACAGCACAAATATGTGTTACATTTCCGTCACATGCTTGCTGTATTCGAACAATTACTTGACATCTGCATTTATATCTGCAGGACATCTGCAATACATAGTTTTCTCTTCTGCAATATGTGTTTGTCCATTGAATCCCCCATGAACTTACAGCTACATCGATTTGAAGTCATTAGTGAGTGAAGGTCTAGGAGGTGATTGGTGTCTTTTGCCTTTACAACAGCAACTTGGCCCCCGACCTTGGCGTTGATAGCACCATGCTCTTACACCGAGCTACAGGAAAGCTGTAATATGTTATAATATATGGTTCTGTTACTTTGGTATGTTGTTGTTCTATGGTTGTACGGCAGAGGAAATTTTGCCATACCCTAGGTTTTGGTGAAACGCCGCCACTTTTGTAGAGTCTGTCTGGGTAATGATTTTCAATCACAAAACCATTATCACACCAACAAAATACTGTAAATAGATAAGTATTATAGGCTGCTTAATTGAGCCTTAAGCACATTTTATGGGATTATTTTAAATTGTCATGAATTTAAAATGGAAAAATACATAGCTCATGAATATCCCATGAGCCACTGGAGGCTGCAAAGTTTGGGTACTAATGGTATTTGATTTGCAAATACTTTATATTGTTAGACAGACTGCAAATGCTTAGCAATTACTTTTAAGCATATACTGTTTATGATTATATGAAGTAATATATGATCTGCTGTGTACAGAGATGTTTATTTTGGTTCCATGAGTGATTTTGATCCACTTTTGAGACTGACATTGTTGACAGGTCCACTGGTATGTTTACGATCGCAGTGATACTGTATGAGGTAGGTTGGAAGTACATAAATGGTGTTAACTGGAAAACTGAGCTCAAAATAGACAGACTGAACAACACACTGAATGGTTGTTACCTTTTTTACACCAGTACTTTACATGTAATTGAGTTCAATTTTACCAATGTAACAGTACTTGTACTGAAGGAGCTGGAAGGGCTGCAGGGAAACCCTAGCAGCCATCTTGACTGTGGCAGGGAACACAGGGGAAGATGGCTGGACTGGTCAGCGTGGAACCGACAAGTTTACGGCCCCCCCAAATGTTTTGAGGGGCAGTCGACTCTTCTACTTCGCCCACAGCGAAGGTGGACCCGCTAAACGCCAGAGGCAGCTCTACAAAGTCCTTCATTTACATTTACGCATTTGGCAGACACTTTTATCCAAAGCGACTTACTTATCCTATACATTTGTTTCCAAGTATGTGCAATCCCCTGGGATCGAACGCACAACATTGGCATTATAAGCACCATGCTCTCACCACTGAGCTACAGGATAGATATATCTACCTTGAGAATCAAACGGGCAACCTGTGATTGAAGTGGTTCGTTTTAGGGATGTGCAGGAATATTCGAAAATTCGAATATTCGATCCGCAATAACTATTCGAATATTATAAATGCTATTCGAATATTCATATTTTTCATAAGAATAAAACTGCGTCACCACAAGGTTAAGTTACCCCTAAAGAAGACCAGAGTTGTCACGTCGTTTTAACGTTTCTTCACTTCATCTGTAATGATTTTATAATATACAGAAAATATAGAAAATAATTTGTATGTGTTCCTATATCTTTGTTCACTTAGATCGCAAGCTAGTTTAAATATTTTAAGTTAACACACCGGACGCCCGGACATATCAACATATTAATATTTTAAAAAACTGGTGAGCCAGAATTCGTTAAAATACTTATAGGTATAAAAATGCCAACGTCATATTAAATGATTAACAATAATTAATTCATTACCATAACTTGTTCGGAGCGGTTGTTCTTAATAAATTCATATTCCTTCGTTAAAATATATTAAGTAATGCTAATTTCAACAATTAGAAACTATGTAGAAAATTAGAAAATGTACATTTCACTGCAACAAATGTTAATGAATTTGGCCTTAACATAAGACTGGCACCTTTTTCCAAACATAAAGCAAGGATTTTCCTTCTAGAAGTTGAAGTAGTGTCGTGGCCTTCAAGTTACAGCCGATAAATAAAGTCGCACGGATGTTATTTTGATGTTTTAAAACGCGCTGTGATTCTCACGTTAGTCAAAATAAATAGGCCTACCTTATTTAATGATGCGAATCCAATTAAAGCTTAACAACCCAAACACTGTCCGTGAACGACAAAGAAAACAATATTTTAGCGGTGCTGATCAGAATATCTTCCTCAGACGACCATCACAGGAAAGCATATACGGCTCCGTCTTTGTTGTGGGGTATATTTTAGGATCTTAACAAAGTGATCAGGCCCGTTTACTTTATCAACATTAGAAACAATTCTTGTCAGATCTGGGTTTTGTTACCGGGAGTTAGAGAAGAGCAGCGCGTTTTCTCCGCTGTCGGCTTGTATAACAGACGTTTTCACTATAAAATAGATCTAGATGCCTGCTTTTCTTATCTAGAAATTGTAAAACAAAATAAACAAGATAACCATATATCAAAGACGGTCAATATATGTTGCGTTTTGTTCGCTTTGATTTGTCTGTTTTTTGTGTATTATACTGTTTTGCGCAGGTTTGAATGCAGTTTTTATTTTACATTTTTTTTTCAAATTAAAAAACCTATATACAGCATATCATTTTGATGCATTATGATTATGTAATGATAATTATACGCTTGATGTGAAATTGTGACTAAATAAAAACGTAACAAATGACGTCATTGTTAACTTAATTTAAATAAACCAATATTCGAATATTCGTTTTCTATGAGCTCAAATATTCGAATATTAAATTATTAAAAAATGCACATCCCTAGTTCGTTTAAGCTTTTACAGTAAAAAACAATGAGTTACTTATCTGGGTAGTAGGTTTGTGGAACGAGATCCCAAAAGTCCTGTGTATGATTCTCATGGGTGCGGGAGGCCAGGGGGAGCATAAGGAGTCTCATGGCCGGGTGGATCCATAGTGTTCAGTCGTTCTGTTACACTCAGTTATCCAGGCAGGGAGCAGATCCAAATGCAGTAAAAGATTTAATCAAAGTAAATAGGACAAAACATAAGAGGCTAATCCAGACAAGTGTACAACTAAAGGGGTGCTGCAATGATGTGTCATGCATTCTGACTTCTTTACAATGTAAAACGTGCTTTCTTCTCATGCTTAACATGCTCAACTTGTCAAAAAACGAGTTGGGTGTATAACGTCTCGGGTCACGTCTGTAAACCTTGTTCCCTGAGAAGGGAACGAGACACTGCGTCGCCATGGCAACGCTTTGGGGAATGCCTCAGCGTGACCAGCTCTGAGCACGTGTGTCAACATCGTCCAGTAGTGAAACGATACGTCATAGATGACGTATGGACCAGGAGGTATAAAACTACATCCGAAACAGTCAACTTCAGCTTACAGGGATGTAGGGAGTATGGCAAGGTGACGCAGTGTCTCGTTCCCTTCTCAGGGAACAAGGGTTACAGACGTAACCCGAGACGTTCCCTTTCGAGGGAACTCGCACTGCGTCGCCATGGCAACGCTTTGGGGAACGAAATACCCAAACCGCCATACGCCCGAATGCCTGTATGTGTGTACAAAAATGTCACGTGGAAGACACAAGCACCTGGGCTCCCGGGGTGAGATTCATGTCCAAACTATAGAATCTCACGAATGTGAGCGGAGAGGACAAGCCTGCCGCATCACACACGTCCCGCATAGACGCCCCCGACCTTAAGGCTACGGAGGCCGCCATACCCCTAGTAGAATGAGCTCTGACATCCAAAGGCGATGGTCTGCCAGAGGCCTCATAGGCCAGAGAGATAGTCTCAACTATCCATCTGCTAATGGTTTGCTTAGTGGCCAAAAGACCTTTCTTCGGTGAACCAAAACATACGAAGAGCTGCTGTGCTTTCCTCCAAGCCGCAGTTCTGTGTACATACGAGCACTGGACACAACAAATTTAACCTTTCCTGGTCCTGGCTCCTGAAAGGTAATGGGTCTCGGTACATTATCCATTACCTTAGGCACGTATCCTACCCGGGGGAAAAGGAACGCCTTAACCAAACCAGGAGCAAATTCAAGGCACGTAGGGGAAACCGACAAGGCCTGAAGATCTCCCACTCTCTTGAGAGAAGTAATAGCCATCAGGAAGACTGTCTTAAGAGTGAGAAACTTAAGAGCGACTGAATCAATCGGTTCAAAGGGAGGAGCTGACAGCCCCTCAAGAACTGTAGCCAAGTCCCAGGTAGGTACCCTAGTGTGGCTCACAGGCCTCAACCTGCGAGCACCACGAAGAAACTGTAGAACTAAGGGGTCTCTACCAACAGGTATGCCCCCTAGCCGAACATGAAAGGCAGAAATGGCCGCCATATACACCTTTAAAGTAGAAGGGGATAAGTCCGCAGCAAAGCGATCTTGCAGGAACTCAAGCACTGTTGAAACCGGGCAGTTTACAGGGTCCATGCGGTGAGCTGAACACCAAGTAGTGAAGACTCCCCACTTTAAGGCATAAAGCTTCCTTGTAGAAGGAGCTCTGGAATTAAGTATGGTCTCCACAGCCTCGGCTGAGAGACCAGTGTTTAAGAGGCTAGCCCTCTCAGAGGCCAAACCCATAGTTTCCATAACTCCGGGCGTGGGTGATGTATCTGACCCTCCGCTTGAGAAAGGAGGTCCCTCCTCAAAGGAATCTCCCATGGAGAGTTCTCCAACAGGTCTATGATGTCTGAAAACCACACTCGGGCCGGCCAGAACGGGGCTACCAACAGTAGGCGAACTCCGTCCCTGCGCACCCTTTCCAGAACTCCCGGGAGTAGAGCGATCGGGGGAAAAGCGTACAGGTGAAGCCTCGGCCACACCTGTGCCATGGCATCCAGCCCTAGAGGGGCTGGATGTGTCAGGGAAAACCATAGCCGACAGTGCGTGAGTTGCAAAGAGGTCTAACTCTGCCTGGCCGAACCTCATCCATATGTGCTCCACCACCTCTGGGTGGAGTCTCCATTCCCCGGGCCTCAGCCCCTGTCTCGACAGGAAGTCTGCTCCTCGGTTCAGGTGACCGGGGATAGATACTGCCCTCATGGAGAGCAGCTTCCCCTGAGACCACAGGAGGATCTGACGTGCCAACTTGTAAAGTTGCCGTGACCGCAGACCCCCCTGGTGATTTATATATGAGACCACAGCTGTGTTGTCTGTCCTGAAAAGCACATGTTGGCCTCTGAGTTGTGGGAGAAAGTGTGTCAACGCCAGAAACACTGCCATCATCTCTAGGCAATTTATGTGCCAAGATCGAAACTTGCTCCCCCATCGGTTTTGGCCCCATTGGCCTTCCATAACAGCTCCCCAACCTGTGAGTGAAGCATCGGTTGTCAGTGCAACGCGCCGACAACTGCTTCCCAACACTGGTCCTTGGGAAACAAACCAAGTTTCTTTCCACATTCTCAGTGTGTGCAGGCATCTGCGTGTCACCTTGATAATGCGCAACGGGTTGCCCCTCGGGGAAAACCCTTTGGTTTTTAGCCACCACTGTAGAGGTCTCATATATTGCATTTTCGCATTTACATTTGCATTTAGGCATTTGGCAGACGCTTTTATCCAAAGCGACTTACATTGCTTTATCCTATACATTTTACATAGGCATTTGCAATCCCCTGGGATCGAACCCACAACCTTGCGTTGTTGACACAATGCTCTTACCACTGAGCTACAGGAAAGCTAATATAGAGATAATATATAGCAGGCCAACAGGAATTATGTTGGACGCAGCTGCCATGAGTCCCAACAACCTCTGAAAAAGCTTTACAGTCAGTGATTGGCCTAGCTTTATTCTGCAAACGGCTGACAGGATTGCAACAATACGAGCAGGCGCGAGCCGCGCCTGCATCGTGATGGAATCCCATACTACTCCTAAAAAAGTGGTTCTCTGTACTAGAGAAAGCACACTTTTCTTTGCATTCAGCCTCAACCCCAGTTCTTCCATATATGTGCGAAAACAACATCTCGATGTTGAACCGCCAGATGTTCCGATTTTGCTAGAATGAGCCAATCGTCTATGTAATTTAACACGCGAATGCCCTTCATGCGCAGCGGACCTAGGGCTGCATCCATGCACTTCGTGAACGTGCGTGGAGACAGAGCCAGGCCGAACGGGAGAACACGATATTGATAAGTCTTTCCCCCGAAAGCAAATCTTAGGAACTTTCTGTGATGAGGAAAAATGGAGACGTGGAAATACGCGTCCTTTAGATCGATCGTGACAAACCAGTCCTCGGACCTGACTTGTCCTACGATCTGTCTCAACGTCAACATCTTGAATTTGAGTCGTTGCACTGCCCGATTTAGATGTCGCAGATCTAAAATCGGACATAATCCCCCGTCTTTTTTTGGAACAAGAAAATACCGGCTGTAAAAGCCTGAGTTTCTCTCGTGAGGATGTACAAACTCTATTGCCTCCTTGCACAAGAGAGTTTTTCCTTCTTTTTCCATCACCAGAGTCTGCTCGGGGCACACCTCGGTGTGCAAAACTCCGTTGAAGCGGGGCGGACGGACTTGAAATTGGATCCGGTAACCCTGCTCTACCGTACGCAGGACCCATTGTGACACATTTGGTAGACTCATCCAGGCTGCTAAATGGTCAACTTAGGGGACTAGCCTCTCGGGGCCGGCCTCTGGTGATATTATTACGGGAACCGCAACGGCTCGGCAAACCTCGATTGGCAGAGCCGGCTGAACCCTCTGGGGACACCGAGGAGGAACGGGCACCATATAATGAGGTGCGAGCGCACGCTCCTCGGGGGGAAGTCTGTCAGGACTTTTTCTTGTTTTCCCCTCTCCTCGCCTGAATGACTGCCCTCAGGTCAGTCCTAGGTTTGTAAGGCTGCGGGTTATATTTTCTTCCTGAACCCCCATCCTTCTGGGGTGGGGCTTGGGAAGCAACACTCTGCTTCTGACGCTCACAATAGCTAGTGGACGCCTGTGGCTGTTCTTGCCCCGCCGCCTGGGGAGTTTGTCCGCGGCGGGGGAGATAAAGTTTAAATGCCGCAGCCTGTTTCTTAGCCTCCTCGAACCTTTCAACAACGGTGTCTACAGCGTTCCCGAAAAGGCCCGTAGGGGACAATCAGGCGTCCAGAAGAAATGACTTGTGAGATGGTTTCATGTCTGACAGGTTCAACCATAAATGCCTCTCAGTGTCTACCATAGCGCCCATGGAGCGGCCCAAAGAACGGGCAGTCTCACGAGTAGCACGGAGAGAAACGTCCATAGCATGACGGACGGGTTGTAACACATCGGCCGCCACCAGTCCCGTGTCGACCAATTCACGTAGCGCATCCGCCTGATACGCCTGAAGTAGTGCCACAGAGTGTAAGCAAGCCCCGGACTGCCCTGCTGCCGCATATGCCTTGCCGATCAAAGTCGATGTCAACCTGCATGGCTTTGATGGCAAGGTAGGGGCTTTTAGGGACGAAGCCGTGGATGGAGACAGATAGCTCGCAAGCGTCTGTTCTATTCTCGGCATCGCCCCATAACCTCGTTCTTTATAGCCCTGAACATTAGAATAAATGCAGGTCTGTGGCGTGAATACTCGTGCGGTATAAGGATGCTGCCACGACCTACACGCCTCTTGATGTAGGTCAGAAAAGAAAGGGAGTTTGCGTCGTGAGGGCTGTGTGTTATGCTTGAGACATCGCTCGTCCATCTTATTCTCAGGACGAGCGTTAGGTTTATCTTGCGGCCAGTCTATTGTTAGTTGGGCTACCGCAGCTGTCATGACTTCCACCAGATCGGCGTGTACCGAGGCAGCAAGAGGGGGAACACAATCTAACTCTCCTGCTTCGATACTAGTTATGTCTACATCCTCAGATGCAGAACATTGCCGAACCGGACTCCCTCTCTCAGCGGGAGAAACCGCAGTGCGTGCTCCCGACTCAGCAGAGAGAGAGGTGGAAGCCACGGAGGGTAAAGAGAAGCCGGAGCATGTCTCTTCAGCCTCCCTGACATCCATCTGCGAGCCCCACGAGCGAAGATTCCGCTCTGCCTCGGCAGAAAAGTGCACAGGCTTCACAGTCAGCTCCCTCGAGCGCTGACTGTGCATGCTCCGCTCCCAGACAGACTACACACAGATCATGCGAATCATTGCTCGTAATAAAACGCGAACAAGGAGGAGCACAAGATCTGAAACTTTTCTCTGACATGTTAGCAAACTGGCTAACCAAACACACTTCTTTTACAGAACACACTCACGCTTCTTTTAACTAGACACACACACTACACACAGAGCCTTTGCTGAGAAGAAAAGAGCTGAAGTTGACTGTTTCGGATGTAGTTTTATACCTCCTGGTCCATACGTCATCTATGACGTATCGTTTCACTACTGGACGATGTTGACACACGTGCTCAGAGCTGGTCACGCTGAGGCGTTCCCCAAAGCATTGCCATGGCGACGCAATGCGAGTTCCCTCGAAAGGGAACGTAGTATTTCTGTGCTCAATACACTACCCCAGCGATAGCACAGGTTTCTGAAAGTTTTTTTTCGAACATATAAAACTGTTTTGTAACTATTTTTCTTAGTCCCTTACTGGACAATCCTCCCGGAAAAGCATGCGCACGCCCAGGCAGCAGCATGGAGAGCAGGTGAAGGAGCATGCGCAGACATCACTTTCACTTGTGTGCAGGAGAGGAAGAGAGCACATATTTGGGAATTTCATGTGTTTGTTTGTTCACTCCATTTGGGTGATGAATGTTATATAAACGGTGGATATAACACTGGATTTGGAGATCGTTATCCCAGTGCTAAAAGATGCCGGACATGAACCGCATGCAGTGAGTGAAACTTATGTCTGTGTTTTGTTGACAATAGGTGCGCACATGATTTAGTTCAGCCTACCCCTCCAGCACACGAGATATGATTTCGGAAGTAATTGTACAGCTGTATCTATCTTTTATAAATGTGATCAAACTAATTACTCCTCGAAAAAAAACGTATGCATTTCTACTTTACAGGTACTCAAGATGAATATGAGATTGGCAGAAATCCCTTGTGCTAGGGCCGCTTTAAAACAAGACTGACCAAAACTCTAACAACGACAGACACCAGACAAAGGAAACACAAGGGCTTAAATACTAAGGGTAGCGAGAGGGCTAAAAAGACACACCTGAAACACATCTTGACACAAAACCAATGAACAAAAGAACTACAAAAAACTACAACACTAGACAGGAAACAGGAACTAAGAAATACAAACTAAAAGTTAAAACTCTAGCGCCCATCATTCGCTGTAGTAAGCTTTTCCATGTTTTTAATGAGATTATCATATTGTGTGTAAAACATTTAAAAATATAACTGGAGGATTAAAGTTTGTTTGTGCAGGGTGGCCCTTGTGTGCAGGAAGAAGATATGCTTCAGTTCGACGATGTAGCAAACAAACTTGTCAACCTAAGAAGCCATTGTTTCCATTTGAGCATTAAAAGACCACTTCTAAACAATAATAATAATAAGGCACAGGGCTTGAGGAAAAGCAGCTTTATTTAATTCAGGATTAACACCACACACTTCAAAACAAGTAAGAACTACAAAATAGCTTTGTATTGATTATGAGTATAAATTAAATAATTTATTCGGGTAACATAAACATGCACTAAAAGAGATTAAAATAATTAAAGATTAGATAGAAAGAATTTGAAAACATAGACCTTATATTTCTCCAGTTTTGCTATGATTTATGTACAGTAGTAGTTCACTTTCAAAAATTCTGTCATCATTTACTCACCCTATTGTAATTTCAAACCTGAATGACTAAAGAGGATAAAAATGTATTTGTCACTTGTTGAAATAGATGTATAACAAGAATGATTACAATTCAAATTATTTGTATGGCCTATGGATATTTTGTCTGAGATTAATTCAATATACATTTTTCATTGCATTTACAATCATTTGTCCTAATTCAGCTCTCTTTGTTCTGATCAATTAATCCAAATGAAGTCGGTTCTATGATTTATCACAAAACCCCTGTAAAACAGTACAGAAATCAGTTAAAAACACTTAAATCAAAATATTATCTGCAAATATGATACAAATATTTTTTTACTTCTACTTCTCCATTAGAGGTATTTATCCAAACTCTCAATAGCATCCTCTTTTGTGTACTGTCTCCATTCATCTGGAATCTCACCATGTCCCTGGAATGTTTTACTGTAGTACTTTTCAAGGTCTTTCTGGAACCTGCACACAAACCACTTCCAGTACGGCAGCTCTGAGAGGTCTGGAGTGATGCTCCAGTTAGCATATTTAGGACCTCCTTTTCTGTATTCTTTCCAGAGGACTTTACTTTCAGACGAATTTGGATGAAATGATTGATCACTCGTTACTGCTGTTGTACAAATACAAAGGGACAAGTTCGTTGTTCTTCTGTAAAACCAGCCACTCAGTCCAGTATTACGATGGAAAGGAACAGTGTGATCTCCAGAATGATCTTCCATTGTGTTGATGCAGATGGCTTTACAGAAGGGACACTGAACCCAACAGCAATGACAGAAGTGATCGATCAAAATCTCATCTGGTTTCTTCCTGCACTTTTCCATTTTAATGTCATGAATGCTTGAAAAACTGTTTCGTAGTTTTGTCGTCATTTCATTCAGACTTATACTCAAATGATTTCCAAGAAAATCTAAATCTGTAATTTCTGTGAGATCAATACATGACTCTCCTGTGAATTTCAAATCATCTGTGGATGTTTTGATGAAACTTCTGAACCACATGTTTCCATCTCCTCCCTTGTTTTTGACATCCTCTGTCACTGCATGCACAGCGTTACTCACAATCTGCTCTTTCTGTTGTAGATTTCCTTTGAAAATGTTCAGAATAATTTCACTATGTTCAGTGAAGTATTTGCTCACTTCAGTTGTTATGAATTGTTTGAAGTGTTCTTTGGATTGATGGATGTAATGTATGTACTGGTTAAAATCCTCTTGCTCTGCGAGGGATTTCAAAATATGTTTCTCCAGATTTGATCTGTTGTCTCGTAATGCTGGTATGTCAGACCTCATCTGTGCTGCCAAATGAATAGCAGTTTTGTTGTAAACTTCTTCTAGGATGGACGGTTCAAGTTTGCTGCAGATGAAATCGATCAGTATGATTGTGGATGTTGGTCCACTGCAGTAGTTTTTGAAGACACTGTAATATTGAGTTTTCTGCTTCTCGAGATAATTTTTTGGATCATTTGATTCCCTGAATTTCTTGTGGTGCTCAGAAAATTTCTTTTTTGCAATGTCACACACATAGAGAGAGAGATCAATGATAAACTCTCTTTTAAGTTTGTATGTTTGGTTCTCTGATTGATGTTGCTCTACAGACTTCCTAACACAGTCTATTATTGCTTGAATGTAACTGTCATTGTAGTCCTGTCTATTGACTGGTGATTTCTCCATTATTTTCTCGCTTTCCTCAATCACCTCACTAATCATTTGCCTTACCGAGGCATGATATTCAGCATTTAAGATCTTGTTTCCTGGTTTCTGTCTATTCCCTGTAACATATGAAAAAATTGTTTTTGTTGGATTCACTACATACGACTGAAAAAGCCCGCTCTTGCTTTTCTCCTGGGTTTCCTTAGCTTTCTTTAAGGACACAGCATCATCAGATCCCTCCAGTTGCTTCTGAAGTATAATGTAGTCATCATAATCCCTCTTGATGACTATCTGTTTAAAGTCTGTCAGATTTTGTCGCTCATTAACAGGAGTCAATCCAAAGTTTTCCGCTAAAATCTTAATGAAATCCCCCCAAATATTGAAATCTTCCAGGTCAGGAGTATCTTCTGACATCTCATTGACCCATTTACTCCACATTTGGTCAAATTTCTGCTCCAGAACATGGACAGTTTTGTCAGTTCCATTACTTTTCAGACTCAAAGCAAGTTCCTTGCTCTGAGTGAAAAGCATATTTTCAAACTCTATCCTTTTTTTGTCTAGTTTCTCTCTTGCTTTCTTCTGATCAATCTCTTTATCCAACTTTCTTTTTGTGTCCTTCACCAGGTCATCATGAAGAACGTTAATTTGAGTTTCAAATCTTCCTCGCCATTGACACAGAATGTCTTTGTCTTTGTCTTCATCAAAATAAGTCTTCATTGATTTTTCTACTTCATCTTTGTGTGTTTTAATTTTTGTTATCAGGTCATTATAATGAACCTCAGTGTTTCCATTTGCAATTCTGTTGTAGAATTTTTCCTCAGTACTCAACATGGCACTCCTGAGACTCCAGGTCCAGTCGCTGTATTTAGTTTCCAGTCTTCTATAAACAGAAATTTCTAGTGTGTTTTTGAAGCTGAAAACAAAGTTTTCATTCAGCAGTGCAGTCCAAAGATCATCAATACGCATTTTGAACTGTGACAGTGTGAGGCCTCTTGATCTTGAACATTTGGAGAGAATGGTGTCTTTCAACTCTTGAATGTTTCTGCTGTAGTTTGGGTTTGGTGGAGCCATAGGTGGGCTTCCCTCCCAGAGCTGTGAAAAATATTTCACATCATTATGTACATCAAATGCAATGACATCACTGAAAAACTCTGTATCAGAGTTTTCCTCTTTAGCAGCAAGTCTTGTCATCTTATCCAGTTTTTCTTGAAGTCGTCTCCTTCCTTCCATGGTTTTTTCTTCAGCCATGACATCTGAAACATTCTGATGCACAAACATACAACTGGGACTCAGTCTGACCTTATTCATTCTCAAAAAGGCCTGAACAATAATCTGGAGAGTGTCCTGCATCTCAGCAGTGTTTTCTCCAAAGATGTTGATTAACGTCATATTTCCAAGACCAACAACAAAAGTCGCCAATTCATTGTCATGATTTCTTGTAGAGCTTCCATCCAGTTCTATAGCACGAAGACCCTCAGTGTCAACAACCAGAATATAGTCAAACTTCAGCTGTTTTTTCATCTTCACCTCCTCTGACACTTTGACCAGCTGCATGAAAGCTCCTCTGGTGCACCGGCCGGCACTGACAGCAAACTGTAAACCAAACATGGCGTTCAACATGGTGGATTTCCCAGAGCTCTGAATCCCTAAAACTGACAGCACAAAGACCCTCTTGTCTCCAAGTTTCTGGATGAGTTCGTCTAAAACAGCAGTAACCCAGATCAGAGGAACATGAGCAGCATCTCCATCCATCAGCTCCAGTGGAAATCCAGACATCATCATCTTTGCTGCAAGACCAGGAAGAGTTCTGAAGTCAATCTTCAGGTTTTTCTTGTTGTTCTTCACTGATGAACATGATTCATATATCTGACCGACCTCTCTCAGTATGTGCTCCAAGCCAAAGGGCGCAGCTTGTAGATTCTCCGATATTCTCTCAAGTTTTTGTTCAGCTGTCAGTTGATGAGATCTGTCATGTTTCTTTTTAAGATCTAAGACTGTTGACCACTTTTGATCATACTCATGATGAAGTACTGCAAGACTTTCAGTGGTGTAGTCATCCATTAGAATCCCAAGCCACTTAAGAAAATATGTAATCTCTTTGTCTTTAAGTGAATTCAGTTCTTTGATAAAGATTTGTATAAATTGGCTTAGATCACATGTTTGCTGCTGTTCGCGGATTTTCTGCATTTCAGCTTTCTTATCACTTCTATTTTTTTCAATGTTGATACTCTTATTTAGTTCACTCATTGTTGGCTTGTGTAGTTCTTTATTCTTCTGGCACCACTGATGCCACAGTTTTCCCTGACACGGCAGAAATGATTCTTTGATTTCTGTAAGATCTTTACTCTCCAGCAAACTCATCATTTGCTGACCTGCATCTTTTCCTCTCCTGCAGTCTTCATCAGTCTTTTCATCTACTGTGATGTGTAACTTCTTCGCCACATCTTCAAGCTTGAAGAGGGCAGATGATTCTGAGGATGACAGTCCATTATTAACAGCAGTTTTAAGTTCTTCAAAGACGGTCGATGGATTTCTGTTTCTCAAACCCATTTTGAATTTTCCTTGGCAGATTTCTGTTAGTGGTAAATTATTCTCAGTAAGAAGGCAAATGAGTGGCTTTGATTCCTGGTATAAGCTTTGGATCTTTGTCATGCTGTTGTCATTCTTGTTCATTTGAGGAAAAATAAGAACATTTACAGAAGACATTTGTGTTATGATATCCAGCTGTTTCTCATTGTCTCCTGCATCACCATGAAGATTACAGAACGCAACACATTGAGGAAATGTATCTGTTTTCTCTCCAGATGGACAGTACCAGGCGATCTCCACCACCCCGTCCATCAGTATTCTGGTTCTGCTGCTGCCTGGACAGTTTCTGTGGAAGAACGTGTTGTGTTTCTCATTGATCAAACTGTTCATCAACTGAGACTTGGATGAGGACACAGAGCCAAACCTGAAGAAAGCCACCATCGGAGTTTCTGCTTTGTGGACTGGTTGGGTTTTGCTTACAGTTTGACCTTTATTATGAGTCGTCTTCCAGCTCTTTTTGATTTCTCTAAATGTCCAGAGAGGAAACTCAATCTGTTGTGTGAATGGATTTGGTACAAGCAGAGGAAGAGCAAACTGACACTGTGAGAGTTTAGTCACTATGAGCTGCTTTAGGAATCCATCAGCACAATGAAACACAGCCATCTGAGCATCCATTAAGTGAATGGGGTCTAATATGTTAGATTCATCAGCAGGTTTAGCAGGTTCATTGAAAATGTCATTATAAGCATCTCTCCAACGTTCAGACAAACCATTGCATTTTCGTTGTGTTGTATTCTGTTCAATATTCTCTTTAATTGCGATGCACCTTGCTCTGTAGTCCATTAAAAGTAATTTTTGTACAAATGTATGAGCAAATTCGTCCTCTGCGTAGAACTTTTGAGACTGTGAATATTCAGTGAGCTGAAGAAAATCTTGTGTTTTCAGGTTTTGATATTTGCCTTCCAGATGAAGTCTGCCCATCAGTTCCTTTGCAGACAGCTGAAAAATACCACAATATTGTACGTATAGCCAGTATTACGTGATTATTGAAAAGAGTGATAATGTGAACATTTATGGGTATTTTTAAAATGTTAAAAATGAAAATGTCAAGTCCCCATTCCCTATTTGCATAGGTAATTTATACACATACCTTCTCATTTATACAAATATAACATATCATCTTACTTTTGGTCGGTTCCCTTTCTCAGGTTGGGCAAAGCTCCTGGAAGGCTGCGATGGTGTGTGCCTAATGCTTTTTTTCAGGCCTTTTTATGAGAGAAACATTAATGAGGAAAGAAGCTTGGAATTTAGCTATTACCACAGATTATATCCCACTTTATAGTCAACATATTACATTCAGATGAATGTTTCGGAAACACATAGGCTGTCGATTCAGACTAATCCTATGCAATTTTACAGGAATTTGTAACTAACCTATTAGGTGGCTAATTTAGGCTTTGGTGTGGAGCTTTAAGTGGGAGGACACCCCAAAATCAAAACTCTCTGATCATTTATCCACCCTTTTGTCATTTCAAACCTGTATTTTTTTCTTTCTTCTGCAGAACACAAAAGAAGAGATTTTTTTAAATGTTTGTAACCGTG
This sequence comes from Triplophysa tibetana, assembly GCA_008369825.1. NCBI lineage: Eukaryota > Metazoa > Chordata > Actinopteri > Cypriniformes > Nemacheilidae > Triplophysa > Triplophysa tibetana. Next base: position 7,084,252 of record CM017899.1, read on the forward strand.
GAACCCATTGCATTTGTTTTGTGTCCATATAATAGAAATGAATGGATTCCACCCCAATTTTTGCAGAAGAAAGAAACTCATACAGGTTTGAAATGAGGTGCAATGTTATAGTGTATTATTTTTTATGTCTCAAAAAAGTGTTAAAATGTCAAGATAAAACAAAATGATGAATGAAAATATTATTTTCTTACCACTTAGAAATGTGTTTTTCTGCAGCTCTGTTAAAACTGTGTTATACATCTTTGCAGTATAGCACTGTTTGTTGTTGTCAATGAACAGTTGTTTAATCTTGTCCATCAATTCTTTCATCTGTGATTGGTTGTTCATGATAATGCTGCAGGTGTGATGTCTTCCTCCACATTTCTCCAGTACAGGGTGCATATATGGGACATTGTGACACTCTTCCTCTCTCTCATAGGTGAGAAGAATCATTGCAAATGAGAAAACTTTGTAACCAAACGTTCTCTGTAGCCATTCAATGCCCATCTTAACAGTATTAGTTAGCTGACCCAGTCGCACAACAAAGATGAAGACATGGATTCCATTTTCTTTCAATATCTGACCAATAATATGATTCTGGTTCTGAAAAGTCTCATGTAAGCCAATCATGTTGATTACTGACACATGATGTTCTGGTATTTCTTTTGCAACACAGGCTTGTTGTTTTTGTCCAAGCAGAAAGTTGTGACATCCATACTTGACAGCCGCAGAGTTTCCAAATAATGCAACGTTCAGTTTAGGAAATCTGTGGTCTAGAGGAAGCGCCAAAACATTAAGAGCGACACTATAGGAAGAACCAATCAGATCATCTGTGGTTATGTTTTTATATGATATCATGTAGTTGTGTTTTCGTACCTGCTTTGCTCTTAGATGGATGTGAAGGTACATGTGCTACACTTCCCTGGCCTTCAGGTTTGCTCCGCTCTGAATTTATGTTATATTCCTGAAAGAGAAATTGTACTTATTACCAGGGATGCACACAAGTGGTGCGCAGGTGTGCATCCCTGAATGTATTTGTCAAACTTAAATTGTATAGAAATATAACTCTTATTCCCAAGAATAACTGTGCAATCCATGATATTATTGCAAATTCTCTATTGACATGTTGATAGTATATCTAAAGTACCTCTAGCTCATCTGTAAGACTTGCAAAAATAGCATGAGTTGTGCAGCATTTAAAATGCGTAAATATGTGTGAACGTGTATGTGTATAAGAGCACTGCGTTAAAGCTTGAGCCCAATAGCGCCTGACAAACTGTCATTGTCTCTGCAGGGCGTTATCAGTTAACGACTAAACTATTTTAATGACTGCAAAATTTTGACTCAGGCTGAAAATTCTGATATGCAGTCGGACAAGGGCCAGGCTGGGGCATCAGCATCTCGGGCCAAGGCCGGGCTAGCGCCTAAATTTAAGGTGCTTGCAGGGCTCTAATGTGTATGTGTACATTTGGCCTTCCATTACATGCCCTAATCTTGTTTTTAAACATTCAATGATAAGCCGGTTGCAGAGGGGGAGAAGTAAAAAGACAGCTGTCAGGTTGGACACTTTGTGCTTCCCGTAGGGAAATGAACCTACAGCAGACCACGGGATATTAATCTCTTTATCATGGATTAAGTGAATATTATAGGAATACCTATATTCCTATACCTTTTTGCAATAAGATCATTACAATAAAGATAAAATGTGATATAAAAAATCTAATTTGTGTGTATAATCGTAACCGAGTGTGTCAGAATAAACACGCAACTCATACACGTGAACATTTTGGCCAATGAGAATAAAATATGTAGTCATCAAGGCTTTCGCAGCCAATTTTGAGCAACTGCAGCGCCTGACCTATAGGCGTCTGGTCTCGTTTTGCTCTCGCGGTAATTTCATAGTAGGCTACACATGATCGTAAGGCAGCTGCAGCGCCAATCAAAGTCAGACAAATTATCTAATCAGAATGCATTGCTGTTGTCAGGCGGCTGCAGATACTTGTTTGAAGACTCACTGTAGTATTTTCCATGATTTTGTCATCTTTTTTAAGATTCTGTGGAGGATTTTCCACGACATCAAATGGTTCTTGAAGTCTCCTTAAAGTTTCCACTGAACAACACAGCATTTCAGTTTCCACTGGAAGATTGTCTGTTTCCTCATCTCTTATTTGAAGATTCATTCTAGGATTGTTCATGAGATCCTCTGTTTTTTTAACATTCACTAGAGGGTTATCCATGACATCAACTGGGTTTGAAGTCTAATTAAAGTTTCCACTGATCAAAACAGTTTTTCAGTCCCCACTGGAAGATTGCCTGTGAAATCATCTCTTTTTTGAAGATTCACTGGAAGTTTCTCTGATCCGTGGAGAAGTTTTGATGACATAATCTGCAAAATCCATTTATATTATTAATGTGAACATTTTATGACATTTATTAAACAATTTTGAATAGTTCTAATCATAGACAAGACTAGACTAGCACATAATACAGTGTGTTTTTTTATTAAAATAAGTTTTACTCATAATTTCTCTTATATTTTTTTGTATTTATACTACATGATTAATGCAGTTGACAGTAAGTTGAAGTTGAATGTGTAATGCAGTTGGAAAAGTGTTAAGAACTGAGTTTGTTTGTGATGCTGGGACAAAAAACAATAAGGACCCATTCTTTGCTAGATCTGGAGATATGATGACCTGACCTCCCTTCAGGGGTTGATGTCCATTAACTGAACCCCTCTTCTCATCACACCTCTCCCCTCCTCTTCATCTCTTCAAAACATGATCATTGGGAAAGTGCTCACTCATTTAATACTGTGTATATCATTTATGAAGACTTGAACATCATGTTTGGTATTGTTTTAAAGGTCACGGTGCAATGGGTAAAAGGGTCTATTTCCTTCAAACCTAACAAAGAGTGTATTCGAGATTTTTTACTTTAGGTCAATACCTGCACTTCTCTAAGAGGACTGACTTTATCAGGGAATCCCGTTCACAGATTAATTGAAATCCCATTTGATGATTTGTCAGCCACGAGTTAAACTAAATTTTAAAATGACCATTGTGTTCTTGATTCTAACACAATGACCACTGAATTCATGATTCTTTGTTACGTTTGGGTATATAAGGTGCATTGGCAAAAGACTCAGGGAAGCATCTGTAACCAGAAGTTCCCCCACTGCAACTGTATGTCACGATTTTGCCAGGTATGATAAACCTTGTGGTTTTATTTTATTAATCATCTTCATTTATTAAGTTTGAATATGTGCATTCTATGATTTTAATTAATGTTGTGCCTGCCTGGCATAATACATTGTTATTATTGATTATATCTGAAATCTTCAGAGTCTGTTATTACCGGTAGATTGAAAGGAGGCTTTTTTTATCGCAGATGAATATTTCTGGATAGGATGGGGGTTTTTGATTTAAACTACAAATGGGTCACTTTTAAAGCTCACGTGTACCAGATTTCCACCTATCACTTGCTTTAGCAAGTTGCATGATCGTGGCTAAAATAACTATTATTTTGTTTCTTAGGAAGCTTGTGGCGGCCAGACTTCATGATATTAGTTTCCCTGGCAACCTCTGGCTAAAGATCAGAACTGACAGTTTTGTAACCGTGAGATCCACGTACTCGGTTGGTGTGAGACTCTGTGAGACAGAAGGTCCCAAACGAAATAATAACTATAAATAAAGTATGAAGATTTAAGGATAAAACTAACTTTGATCAACCGATACATTGGAAATGTCATATAACTTATTTGATATTATATTAAAATTGGAGTCAGATCGGTCTTAACCACAGAGTCATATAAATTGAACCAAATTGTAACCAATTTGAAGTTTTTAAATAACTTCATACAGAAATCGCTGTGGAGAAGCAGCTATGGTCTTTTACAAAGGTTCCGGGGAGTGCACATTTAGCCTGCACACAGAAACATCTTGGTTATGTATGTACTGGAACCTCTGTTCCCTGATGGAGGGAACGAGACGTTGTGTCGAACCGACAGTTGGGGTTTGATTTGTCTAGATTTGAAAAGGCCAATGAAATTGGCATGCCGGACTTCATGCTTCCATTCACCTTTAGGGCTGAGGAGCCTGAGAGCATCTCTCAACTGCTGCTGCAGCTGGCAAGCGTCGTGGCATGAAGGACACAAAGTCTCATTTCCTCCATTGGGGAACAGAGGTTACTTACGTAACCAAGACATTGGGTTTTTGTCTGTCTCTTGACGTTGTGTCGAACCGATAGATGGGGTTCCTATCGAAAACGCCACAATGTTGTGCCATGTCAAAATCTATTGCAAAGCGACACTGACTGGCCTGGGTGTATCAGACGTGAGCGTAAGTGTGAAATTGTAACGATGCAGTGGTTGGGTAGGGGTCCCTGAGCGGGGAGTCGCCACCTTCTGCTCGGCGTCGATTAATGAGAGAGCCCATCGGCTGTCTGGTTCAGGTCGCCCGGGATGTGTGTGGCTCGCAGGGACTTCGTCACCTGTTGACTCTACAGAAGGAGGCGTCAGGCGAGTTGTGTTAAATGTAGTGAGCGAATGCCACCCTGGTGGTTGATCTACCCCACAGCCGATGTGCTGTCAGACCACACCAGCACGTGATTGTCCTGCACGAGAGGGCGCAGTCTCTTCAGTGCAGTTAGCACAGCCAACAACTCTAGGCAGTTGATATGCAAACGCAGGCGGGGGCCCATCCATCGACCCGACACTGCGTGCCCTTTGCACACGGCACCCCTACATAGTAAGTATGAAATTGGGTAGGATAAGCGATGTAGAATATGGTCTTGCAGAATATGTGCTTTTTAAGTACTAATAAACAGCCAATATTCTGACAATATGCATTTTAATAAGCATCTTGTAAAAATTTAGTATTGGTCCCCAAACTATAGTGTTACACCATTTTACATATGGAAAATGCTTAATGTAAAATGTTGCTTGTTGTGTTCAAGTTTATATGTTATAATATGCTTGCTGTTTAGTGAATGTAGTTTTTTCATATTAGGTTTTAGTGTTTTAGAATTCCCTGTATGTTTGTCTTTCTTTTAGACTGTAATTTGATCTCTAAAGATCAATCTGTCATAAACAGGTATTTTCTGCTCATTATGCATATAACCATACTTATTCTTTATACATATTTGTAAACATAGTCTTTTTTCATATATCTTTAACAAACGTTGTCCTGTACCTTATCCACCCTCAATGTGTGTAGTTTACAAGTCCTTCACAATGCTAATAATAATCCTCCTCTATGCACTTTACCTACAGCCCCAAACAGTGCACTGCAAAACCCTGTTTTGTACACAGTTACTTCTGAGTAAAACTGGTACTTGTTATGGTGTGAATGTGTTTGTGTTTATTTTTGTTAATTCTGTTTCTCTATTTTGGTTTTAGGTGGCAGAAGAGATTTGTAAAACCTGATTCAATTTGGGAGGTAAAATAAAAGTATTCCTGTGACATGAATGAATGTGTTTTGATGTGCAGAAGTGACATCATCTCCAGCTGTTCTCTTGTAACCTCATTCGGTCGTTATTTTAAATTGCGTGGATTTTTGGATGTAACCCCTAGAATCACGTAATAAAATGTATTAATTATATAGTATATTTTCAGTTTGGTCTCTGTTTATTGTTGTGGCCATGAGCCAGCTGTAACACTGTCATCACACACTATGCAAATTATGAAATTGGGTCAAACCATTCCTTTGTTTAAGGATTTTAGTGGGTACCTTAGTTGCCAAAGGTTTTTCAGTCACATATCAAATAGGATAGGACAAATGTTATGTGTATATACCTTTCGAACACAACACACCCAAGTGTCTTGTTTATCTAATAATCCAATTTAACTGAAGGAAAAATGTTTTTTTATATTCAATCATATTTAATTTTGAATTTCTGATTTGCATACTTAAGCACAGAGTAAACTGAATTCCAACTTTGACATAAATCTTAATTTTAAATATGTAGGGCTTTTTCAACATACTGTAGGAAAGATACATTTGTACTAGGAATATAAACAATTATGCATATTTTAAGGTTACTAAATGATTACTCACGACCAATCATTAGACAGCCCTGGCAGAATTTTTAGCCACTCTTGCACATACTTCACAAATTGAACAAAATGTCTATGTACGTTTTTTTATATCCTTTGATATTTTTGAAATTGTATGTAGTTTCATTTATATTCTTTATTATTGGTTAAGTATTGTTCAACTCTTAACCTTAACAAGTCAAATTCGTTTAACCCATTGTTCTTGGCAAAGAAAAAAAGAAAAAACATCCTTCTTTTAAAAGACAGCTTGAGACTGAGGTGTCATTACTTTACTTAATTGGGTATGTTAAACCCATTTCTGCTAAAATAAGAAATCGTTTCTAGAACAACAAACTATTGCTTAGATGCAGATAAGTGCACAAAATCGCACAATGTTTGAAAACATGTGTTCTCAAACATTGTGCTATAAATAATATAGCAATTTCCTAAAGAAAAAATAATAAATGAAAATCACCTGTTTAATTGTCACTGGAATCTGTTCAAATCTGAAAGTCCAACAGCCTCAAAATATCTCAATAAGTCTGGTAAATGTCTAAATGTGATTATCTAGACCGGTGACACTTTAAAGCAACTAGGAGAGGCAGTTGCTATGCAAATGAAGGCTATTGTTCCAAAAGTCACATGGTTTCAGGATGCAACGCTGGCCAGAGAATGCTCTGGTGAATTTAACAGGTTTTGGACTCAGGTGCTTTTAATAGGTTTGTGGCTAAAATTTGGAAAAATTCATTTGACCTTACATTTCTACAAAATGTGTCAAATCGATTTATCACAGGGGGCTGAAAGTGACCAAACACTATTGGCTGAGATGTTTGTTTATTGTGGGTCCAGTGTGGCGGGGGTTAAAGGTGCTCCCCTGATTGGTCAGTTTGGTTGTCACATTACTTGTTTTGATGTACTGAACGAAATAACTTACAAAAACGGTTGTATTAGGTGTAAATGTTGTCCCTGCCACAAAGTGGGGGTATGGGGGACACAGCTGTCAGTTGTATTTGTATAAATAACATCTATTGTTTGCATTTATGGATTCATATAAGGGGAGCAAAGAACAGTGTACAGATTTGACAGGATTTAAGGACATGTAACGCCCCCTACCCCTTTGTATGTTGAATTACCCAAACATTGCTTTAGGGCGGGCGACGGGTTCAACTATTTTGTCTCTCGACTGAAAAAATATATAACACCACTATCCTACTCTGATGCAACTACCTTATACTAAGAAAATGTAAATGAAGGAACAGGGGTAAGTAATATTCCAAAAGAATTTAATTAAAGAATAAAGTAACTATAAAACCAGTAATAAAATATTAAATAAAAGATTTGGTTCTTGTCAGGAAATGAGTTCAACAAAACATTACTGTAAATTCACAGTATAAAGAAAGGTTAACAGTGAAAATACACGAATGGATATACAAGCTACAACAGTACAACAATACTGAATGAACCACCTGGTATACGCTTGCACAATACGTGACGCACTAAAATATGTACACTTTACATGCACTCAAATTAACAGCCGGTTTTACACATGTAAACAAAACTGTATTACATTCAAACGGAACAAAGTAAATGATAACACTTACACAATTAAGCAAGTGGGCCCACTCACACACTCAATCGTACTCACACAACCCCCCGATGCAGGCCCGTGTCGTTGCTTGAGTGCGTAGAGGCCTGTGAAACTTAAATTGGCCGCTTCGCTCAAGTGAGCAGATAAAATATAGAAACACAGTACCTAGGCTCTTTAATCCAAAGCACCAGTATAAATCGCCTGCTAGGATCCTCCCGAACAGCACCGATTGTCCCTCGTAGCCGGAGGAACACCCAACGCTTCCGGTGGCTGGGTGCGCTATCCGGTTATTTCCGTAGCTCTCTCCCTCGAAGATAGAAACTCGCACGGCGGTTTTAAAATAACTCGTTGTACTCTCTCCAGCTCTCACAGAGAAACGAAACACGAGAGAACAAAAACGCTTACCAAAAAAGTGCAATGCTGTTCTACACGACACAGCAAAAACCTCTTCCCTCAAAACGGCGCATGTTCAAAACGCACCAACGCGCCTCGATTCTAATTTTTAACCCATGTCTTGAGCTAACTTTAGCTTCTAAGTCAATTACAACGTACTCAAATTTAAACTGAAATGAAATCGCGTTTTGTTCACAAAACTCGCAAGTTATTCACCTACGAACGACTTCTCAGCTTTTCTCTCATCGCTTTCTTTCTCTCTTTTCTCCTTCTCCTCCACTTAACCAATAGCATTACACAACACACCTTGGAGGCGGGTTTAATCTATTAAGCATCCAATAACATTACACACAGAACACTAGATTGCACACACACGTGTTTTACAGGTGTAAATCAACCAAACCTTACGTAGAAAGACGTAAGGGACATTGTGCGTATGAACGTAATCGTTTTAAATTACCTTATCTCGGAGTTAGAGACAAGAAACACAAAATGCCCACACATACAACAAACGAACCAAACAAACTGGATTATAACCGATTTAACCCCATTCCTCCTAGTACCATTGTTCTATACGGGTTACACTCTCCCCCTTCTAGACTATCTCATGCCCCCATGAGATTACTTTAAACTGGGACAGATAACCTGGGCTCCAAAGAAATAGTTAACTGACCACACTTCGAACATAGAGCTAAAGGGTGACACCACACTGTGTTGCATAAGTTTTCCCTTAGCTTTACACGTTCCTCAACATTTACTACCATTCCTCTATGTACTAAAGTTAAAGGACGGCTAGAGGACTGACCCAGTCTATCGTAGCTGAGCTTTATAACGGGCCTAATTTCTCTTCTGGGGCGTAAAGGGACATGTTCTACCACATCTTTCGGAGGCGTCTCGTTACGGGTCTCTCCCCCTTCCTGCTCCAGACCTCCTGCTTCTGCTGGATTTGATTCTTCCAGGTCCTCTTCAGCACTCAGTGGTATAGTCTCATTCCCGGGAGTGCTAGGTGAATTAATCACATCACGCACAGCTTCTTCCTCAGCAGGCATAGCCTGGTCATGGTTATCTGGTTGTGGTTGCATGTCAACCCGGTCTGGGTAAAAGTTGCACAACTCCTCTTCACTTTCAGAATCACAGCTAAGATTTCCATCTATCGTTGTCACATTTGTCCCTTCTAATCTTCTTCCTTGTTTTCTAATCACTGATCGGGCTCTTGTCTCCGGCGGCACCCGTACAGCTTTTAGATCTTCTGGAACATTCAGTCTCACATCAAGTCTGATTGGTAAGATATGGTCACGATGCAACGTTCTCACACTCCCCATACCCCGTTCAGGTTTTAGACGGTACACAGGTAAGTTCTTCAACTTCTCGACCACCAGGTAGGGAAAAGAATTCCACTTATCTCCAAGTTTGTTTTTTCCAGTCACAGCAAGATTTCTTATCAACACCCGGTCTCCTACAGCCAAAGTCTGGTGTGTTACACGTTTGTCATACAACCGCTTGTTCCTTTGCTGACTTTTCTGGGCAGTTTCAGTTGCTAGCTGATAGGCTCTCTGCAAATCCAATTTCATCCTCTCCACATATTGTCGATGGTTACTGACTCCTTTTCCACCCGACGATGTTCCGAAGCACACATCCACTGGTAAACGAGCCTCTCGTCCAAATAGAAGATAGTATGGCGAGTACCCAGTTGATTCGTTCCTAGTACAGTTGTATGCATGTACCAAGCGATTAATGTGTTCACTCCATCTGCTTTTCTCAGCAAGATTCAGCGTCCCTAGCATGGAAAGGAGCGTTCGGTTGAACCTTTCGGGCTGTGGGTCCCCTTGCGGATGGTACGGTGTGGTTCTGGATTTCCGGATACCAAGCATCTTCAGTAACTCTTTTATGAGACCACTCTCAAAATCTCTTCCTTGATCCGAATGGATACGAGAAGGTAGACCATAATGGATGAAAAATTTGTCACAAAGGGTCTTGGCCACTGTCAACGCTTTCTGGTCCTTGCATGCAAACGCTTGTGCATATCGTGTGAAGTGGTCTGTTACAACAAGAACATTTCCAATACCTCTGGAGTCTGGCTCGATGGACAAAAAGTCAATGCACACAAGGTCAAATGGCCCACTGCTGGTCATGTGATTCATCGGAGCAACCTTCTTCGGCAGAGTCTTTCTGGCTATACAACTTCCACAACACTTTATGTATTGCTCTAGACATCTTTGGCCAGTAGAAGCGATCTTTCACAAGTTCAGTCGTTTTCTCAACCCCCAGATGTCCGGAACTATCATGCAGTGAGCATAATACTTGAGACCAGTACTTTTCAGGAAGGACTAACTGCAATTTTTCTCTCCCTGATGTGCTATGAGTAACCCGGTACAACAGATTATTCTGAATCTTCAATTTAGAACATTGTCTTTGCAGAAGAGCAATGGAAGCATTGGAACTTTTCTTGGAGGTAAGTATTCTCCCTGACTCTACCTCCCGCTTTACTTCACCAATTATAGGATCTTCCTCTTGGGCTTTTCTCAAATCTGCAGTACTTAGTTGTTCCATTGGACTTCGACTCAGCACAGTAGGGCAGGCATAAGCATCGGGAATGCTCTGCCGGGTTAGTCCTAGATGATCCACCAATCTAGAGGATTCCTCCCCTTCTGGAACAAGGGCTACTTGGCAAATGGCTCGGACTGCAGACTTGGGAATCTCCTTCCAGTCAGAGCGCGGGGAAGGTTCACATGGATGACGGGACAACAGGTCTGCATCGACGTTGTGACGACCAGGTTTGTATTTCAAGCTAAAGTTATATGTAGCTAATGCAGCTAACCACCGATGGCCTGTGGCATTTAACTTGGCACTTGACAAAACATAGGTGACTGGATTGTTGTCCGTCATCACCACAAATTGGGCTCCATAGAGGTAGTCATGGAACTTGTCCACCACCGCCCACTTCAATGCCAGGAACTCGAGTTGATGTACCGGATATCGACGTTCTGATAAACTCAGCTTCCTACTTGCATAGGCTACTGGCCTTAACCCATCGGGGTGTTCTTGATTCAATACCGCCCCAAGTCCATTCAAGCTGGCATCCACGTGCAAGACATAAGGCTTGGTAGGGTCTGCAAAAGCTAGCACCGGTGCATGGGTGAGGCGGTGAATGATGTTATGGAAAGCTGTGGTACAGGGTTCATCCCAGCGGGTTCCAAAGGGATCCGACTCCTTGAAGTACAAAGGACGATCTGCAGATTTCTTGGTACGCCTAGATGTCGGTGGGTAACCTTTGGTAAGTTCCGTTAGAGGCCGTACTATGGCGGAATAATCTTTTACAAACCGCCGATAAAATCCACAAAATCCAAGGAAAGACCTGAGGGACTTCAAATCAGTAGGCATCTTCCGTTTGGTTACGGCTTCAATTTTGGCAGGATCTGGGGACACTCCCGCGGCTGACACAATGTGACCCACGTACCGTACTTTTGATTGACAGAACTGGCATTTGTCAATCGACACTTTGAGTCCACACTCTCTCAAACGGTCCAGTACTTTCAATAGCCTTTCCTCATGTTCTTCAAGCGTACTCCCGAACACGATGATGTCATCGAGGTAAACGATTACCTGAAGGAGGTGCATATCCCCAACGGCCTTCTCCATTAGCCGCTGGAATGTGGCTGGAGCTCCTGTAATACCTTGAGGCATGCGTTCAAACTGGAAAAACCCAAGCGGGCAGATGAAAGCCGTCTTCTCTTTATCTTCTTCCGCCATGGGTAATTGATAATATCCACTGCGAAGATCCAATACAGAAAACCACCTACTACCTGCTAAACAGTCCAGCGCATCCTCGATCCTAGGTGTGGTGTACTGATCTGGAACAGTACGTGCATTAAGGGTTCGGTAGTCAATGCACATTCTGATGGCCCCATTTTTCTTCCGGGCAATTACTATAGGGGAGGCATATGGACTTCTCGACTCCTTTATGATTCCAGCTACCAATAGGTCCTTGATGTGTCGTCGTACATCCTCGATGTCCGCAGGTGCCAGGCGTCTGGATCGTTCTCTGAATGGCTTGTTGTCATGAAGCCGAATATGATGTTCCACCCCTTCCGCTAATCCCACATCCCATTCATGTATAGAAAACACATCTCCTCGGAGTGAAAGCTTCTGTCTCAGCCTCTTCTCCCAAGCCTCCGGAATTTCTGCTTCCCCAAACTTAAACAGTTGAGAGTCTATTACAGCTGACTTTGGACTTCCCACAGTAGCAAGGACTGTGTCTGTAGGGTACACGTTGGCGATTACTGTGCCAGCTGATATAGGAATATCTCTTGAGGTCTCATTCTGCATCAGCACTTTGATGGTCTTTTCCTCAATAGCAGAAAAAGGCAGTAACACAGGAATTATTAGAAGTCCAGCAGGCAAACTATCCCCAACTGGTCTGTCCACCACAAAGAACTCTTTCTTCAGCGTCTTGTCAGTATGTAGTTGGCAAAGGGTGCATACTTCTCCTCGTGATGGGATAACACAATCTCCCGGGCCCATCCACTTTATGTTTCCCTCAGATGTGTCAGGAAGAGTTTTATTCCCAGGTATTTGTGGAATACAGATTTCGGAGTCACAAGTCTGAATTCTCAAAGCATGGGCTACACCGGATCCATCAAACTCTCGGCTGAGGGCAGCAAGACGTGTAAAGAAGCTAGCATTAGTACCAATTATGACTGGCAACTGTGTAGGACCCTGAGGTTCTGGGCATACCAACCCCAGGATGGACAAGGATTCTTCCACCCCAATGACCGAAGCAGGAAACGTGACATCAACTACCACATATCCCTTATACGGGTAACTGGAGGAACTGAGACCCCATATGGAAAGTCCTGTCAACGGATGAATTGGTACATCAGGCAGGTTCTTGGAATACCAGTCTTCAAACACGATGGTCACTTGCGACCCGCTGTCTAACAACGCTTTACATCCACAGCCATTTAACTTCACCTCAATAGTGGATGCAGGACCAACCAGTCCTTTGGGAAGACCACTCGACTCATTGACCTCGGTTTGGCTCCGTTTCGAAAAACATACTTGATCATTTTTATGGTCACCAGATTCTTCATGCTTTCCACTCTTTGACTTTCGTAGGGAACGAATCAACTTCTGAATCACCTGCTCTGCATTAGGTGCAGCTTGACACTTCGTGGATATATGACCATCTTCGCCACAACGGTAGCAAAAGTAGTCATCTTTAGGTCTGGGTAGCTTAACTCTAGAAGCGGAGACAGCTTGGGACAGACAGGGTCTAGCCTTTCGCTCTTGGATTTGGAATGACTGCTGTGGTTTACCAACATTCATAACTGCCAACTGTTGCTGCAGCTGGTGAATCTGTTCTCTAAGTGCTTGGACTTCTGAATCATCAGTTTTTTCGCTCGGCATAGAAAACTTTTCCTTAGCTTTTAACACCATTGATGAAGTAGCTACAGGTTTGAAATCTCCACAACTTAGACGTGACCTCAACTCCAGAATAATCTTCCAAGATGGCGGCGCGTTCGGACGCAGCGGCTACTCCGGGTCCTAAAAACGGTGTTTTTATGTCTGTTAGTCTCGTCTCCTCGTCTTCAAACTGTCTGACTTTATTGAAAAATCAAAAGACAAACACCCGGAAACACATCTATGATCGCCAGAGCCTCCTGGATATCGACAATGTGTACAAACATCAGCTTTCACCGGCGACTACTGAGAAGCTACAAGGCCACTGTCTGCTGCTGAAGCCGGACCCCGAGACCGCGGCCTCGCCTACTGATGCCACCCGCACAAAGCGGCGACGCCGGCGGTGTGAGAGGGGACAGAAGCGCGGCAAGCGGGGAGGTATTCGAGCTAGGCTAAGGGCTAATCCAACTAGTCCAGCAATTCCATCACTCATGCTCTCAAACGTTCGCTCTCTGGATAACAAACTGGACTTAATTCAACTCAGCCGGTCTACACAGCATGAGACAAGGGATTGTTGTGTGTTTGTTTTCACTGAAACATGGCTAAACGACAACATCCCGGACTCCGCCATTCAGCTGCACGGACTAACCTGCTGCCGAGCGGATAGAGATTCATCACTGTCTGGTAAGACTCGCGGGGGTGGCTTGTGTGTGTATATCAACAAAGAATGGTGTAACAATGCAGCGGTATTATCAAAACACTGTTCATCGCTGGTGGAGTTTATGGTTGTGAAATGTCGACCGTTCTATCTGCCGCGGGAGTTCACGGCCATTGTTATTGTCGCGGTGTACATTCCCCCGTGCGCAAATGCTAAGGACGCGCTTCGTGAACTGTACAGCGCCGTCAGCGAACAACAAACAAATAACCCCGACGGCTTTTTCATCATAGCCGGCGACTTCAACCACGCTAACTTAAAGACAGTTTTACCAAAGTTCTACCAACATGTGAACTTTGCAACAAGGGGAAATAACACACTGGACTTTGTTTACACAACAGTGAAAAACGCATACAAAGCCGAACCCCGCCCCCACCTCGGATACTCGGACCACATCTCTGTTATGCTAACCCCAGCATACAGACCGCTTCTCAAACTGGCCAAACCGGTTCAAAAGCAGATCACGGTATGGCCAGACAATGCTACCTCAGCACTGCAGGACTGCTTCCAGGACACAGACTGGAACATGTTTAAAGAGGCGGCCACTTATAATAACCATACAGACCTGCAGGAGTACACGGAAACTGTGACTGCTTACATCAAATACTGCATTGATGATGTGACAGTCACCAAGACCATCACCACACGTGCAAACCGGAAGCCATGGATGACAGCAGAGGTTCGTGGGCTGCTAAATACCAGAGATGAAGCGTTCAGATCAGGAGATAAAGCAGCCCTCAAAACAGCAAGAGCCAAACTGTCCCGTGGCATCAAAAATGCAAAACGGTCATATGGCAATAAAATCAACACTCATTTCACAAACAGCAGAGATACACGGAGCCTGTGGCAAGGCATTAAGACCATCACTGACTACAAGTCCCCGCCACAAGACTGTGACGACGACACATCCCTCCCAGATGCACTTAACCACTTTTATTCACGGTTTGAAATGCAGAACGACACATCTGCACAAAAACTGACCACACCTCCCAACGACCAGGCACTCTGTCTGTCTCCAGCCGACGTAAGGAAGACCCTATCTAGGATTAACCCACGCAAGGCTGCGGGTCCTGACAATATACCTGGCTGCGTACTGAAAGACTGCGCTGAACAGCTGACAGATGTCCTAACAGATATCTTCAACACCTCGCTGAGCCAAGCAGTCATCCCCACATGTCTCAAATCCACGACAATCATACCGGTACCAAAAAAATCACCTGTGTCCTGTCTAAATGACTACCGTCCCATAGCACTGACTCCAATCATAATGAAGTGCTTTGAGAGGCTAGTCATGCACAACATCAAAAACAGCATCCCCAACACACTCGACCCGCTCCAGTTTGCATACCGCCCAAACCGCTCTACGGATGATGCAATTTCCTCCACCCTCCACCTGGCTCTTACCCACCTAGAAAATAAAGACTCATATGTTAGAATGCTGTTCATCGACTTCAGCTCAGCATTCAACACAATAATCCCACAACAGCTCATCAATAAATTAAGCCTGCTGGGCCTCAACAATTCCCTTTGCAATTGGATCCTGGACTTTTTAACCGGAAGACCTCAGTCAGTCCGTGTCGGCCACAACACCTCGAGCACTACCACACTGAGCACAGGTGCCCCACAGGGCTGTGTCCTCAGCCCGCTGCTCTTCACGCTGCTGACCCACGACTGCACTGCCAAGTTCAGCTCCAACCACATCATCAAGTTTGCCGATGACACATCAGTGGTAGGTCTCATCAGCAACAACGATGAAACGCACTACAGAGAGGAAGTGGCACAGCTGGCTGAATGGTGTGGCGCAAACAACCTGTCCCTCAATGTGGAGAAGACAAAGGAGGTTGTGACGGACTTCAGGAGAAACCCCGTTGACCACCCCCCACTGACCATCGACACCTCGACTGTGGAGAGAGTCAGCAGCACTAAATTCCTGGGGGTGCACATCACAGAGGACCTCACCTGGACTACCAACACCAAGTCTGTCTCCAAGAAGGCACAACAGCGCCTACACTTTCTCCGCCGGCTGAAAAAAGCAAGCCTCCCTCCACCCATCCTCACCACCTTCTACAGGGGTACCATTGAGAGCGTGCTGACCAGCTGCATCACTGTCTGGTACGGAAACTGTTGTGCAACAGACCGCAAGACCCTCCAGCGGACAGTGAACACCGCTGAAAAAATCATTGGTGCCCCTCTCCCCTCCATCCTGGATATTTTCCTCACACGATGCTCCAGCAAAGCAAAAAGTATCGTGGAGGACCCCACCCACCCCTCCCACAGTCTCTTCCAGCTCCTACCCTCAGGTAGACGGTACCGGAGTATCAGAGCCCGCTCCGCCAGACTGCTCAACAGCTTTTTCCCCCAGGCTGTGAGAGCCCTGAACTCGCATCACACCGCCCCTCTCTGAAACCCCTAACAACCCCCCCCCCACCCCCCCCCAACATACACCATACCACGTCTCAGGAAAAAACTGTGAACTTTTATTTCTGTGCAATTCAGGTGAGCGGGCCTGCACAAGCCACCTGTAGCAACACACTCTCCTCTGCATGCACTAGACACTTTCACACACCATTGTGTGTCCATAATCCCACAAAAGACTGATTGTAATATATGACTGTAATGTATGTATGTTTACTGGCTCATGCACCACAAATCACCTTACACTGTTTCCCAGCCAGCTGCTTGAATGTCTCTCTCTTTGCACATGTACAGTATTTGAAGTCATTTGCACAGTTGTACAGTTTGTTTTTATTTATTTATTTTTTTTATCTCTTAGTTTATGTATAGGTAACCACTTTTATATATATCATATGTATAGTCAAAGCTGACAGTAGGTTAGTTGGGTATAGGTTTATACTGTTTTACTTCGTGTTGTATATCTGTATTTATGTAGCACCGTGGTCCTGTGAGGCACGACATCTCGCTATATGTCCACACATGTAGTGGAATGACAATAAAGCTCAACTTGACTTGACTTGACTTGAGAATTTCAGACTTAAGCTCCAGAAGGACAGAAATGCTCATCCTCTCATCTTCATGATACTGTATGGATTTGGCTTTTGCAGTCATCCGGTGTCGGGCCGCTTCATTTTCCTCCGCCTCCCGTATCTCCTTTAACAGACTCAAGAAAGAGGGAGGACGATTCTTACGTTCTCTAAGTCCTAACTGTAACAGCAGCATATCTGAATGTACAGCGCCTCTTATCAGCTGTTCCACACGCACTTTATCAACCAGGAGAGAGGACAATCCATCTCGTTCTACTACTTTGCAAAGAGCCTTATCAATCCTTCTCAGGAATCCAGACAGAGCTTCGCCTGCATTTTGACGCATCAACCGAAACTTGAAGTACAAGTCCTCACCAGACTCTGATGATCCAAACGTACTCTCTAAGGCTTCCAAATACTGCAATGCACTTGCTTCAGGATGGGAGAAACGGACAGCTCT
Organism: Triplophysa tibetana; assembly: GCA_008369825.1. NCBI lineage: Eukaryota > Metazoa > Chordata > Actinopteri > Cypriniformes > Nemacheilidae > Triplophysa > Triplophysa tibetana. The sequence goes on from CM017899.1 coordinate 7,101,799, forward strand.
TATGATTTCCAAAGCAGGTCCCTTGACACTCTCGATGATTCTGCGCCGTTTTTCCTTTTCAGAGCATTCACACTCCGCTATCATTAGACGGGCTTGTTCCATCCAATTTTCAATACTTTCTTCTCCCACGGGGGTTGGCACGGTGGCAGAAAGGGTACGCAGTCGTCGGTAAGCGCTGCTATCTCCAGGGTGCTTTGCAGTCTTTTCCAGAATCTCACCCACGGCGCGTATAATGGATTCCGGGGAACCTTCAGCCGAACTACGTGTAGTAACCAAAGCTTGTACATCTGTGTAGGACTTTCCCTCTGCCATCAGGAACTTGGTAAGCTTTTCGGTAAAACCCTCAGAAGTCGTTTCAGGTGAGGTTTCCTGATTAGACACTACTACGACTGTCCATGGCTCACCTGTCTCATTAGGAGTCACTTCAGGGGGTACACGAGTAGAGTCAACAGCTTGTTTGCACTCGCACAACACCAGCATGGCACGTGAGGTAGGTCCCTCTCTTGTGTCTCTTACACGAACTTTTCCTAGCGCTTTCACAGTCTACATCACATCTTCGATGACTGCTACTTCAGTATCTACAGGTACATTGAATAACATCAGAGCATGCGTCTCGAAAAGGCCCACATCTTTACACCAGTTGGCCAACTCCACTTGCACGGAAGGGTGTTTTCCTAGCGCCATACTGAGTGGGTATATTACCAATGACCTTCAACTATACTTTGGGAAATGTGCTGGTACACTTTTTCTTTTTTTCTTTCACGTAGTTTTGGATGGATCCCGGACGAGCCCCCACTTTATGTAACGCCCCCTACCCCTTTGTATGTTGAATTACCCAAACATTGCTTTAGGGCGGGCGACGGGTTCAACTATTTTGTCTCTCGACTGAAAAAATATATAACACCACTATCCTACTCTGATGCAACTACCTTATACTAAGAAAATGTAAATGAAGGAACAGGGGTAAGTAATATTCCAAAAGAATTTAATTAAAGAATAAAGTAACTATAAAACCAGTAATAAAATATTAAATAAAAGATTTGGTTCTTGTCAGGAAATGAGTTCAACAAAACATTACTGTAAATTCACAGTATAAAGAAAGGTTAACAGTGAAAATACACGAATGGATATACAAGCTACAACAGTACAACAATACTGAATGAACCACCTGGTATACGCTTGCACAATACGTGACGCACTAAAATATGTACACTTTACATGCACTCAAATTAACAGCCGGTTTTACACATGTAAACAAAACTGTATTACATTCAAACGGAACAAAGTAAATGATAACACTTACACAATTAAGCAAGTGGGCCCACTCACACACTCAATCGTACTCACACAACCCCCCGATGCAGGCCCGTGTCGTTGCTTGAGTGCGTAGAGGCCTGTGAAACTTAAATTGGCCGCTTCGCTCAAGTGAGCAGATAAAATATAGAAACACAGTACCTAGGCTCTTTAATCCAAAGCACCAGTATAAATCGCCTGCTAGGATCCTCCCGAACAGCACCGATCGTCCCTCGTAGCCGGAGGAACACCCAACGCTTCCGGTGGCTGGGTGCGCTATCCGGTTATTTCCGTAGCTCTCTCCCTCGAAGATAGAAACTCGCACGGCGGTTTTAAAATAACTCGTTGTACTCTCTCCAGCTCTCACAGAGAAACGAAACACGAGAGAACAAAAACGCTTACCAAAAAAGTGCAATGCTGTTCTACACGACACAGCAAAAACCTCTTCCCTCAAAACGGCGCATGTTCAAAACGCACCAACGCGCCTCGATACCAATTTTTAACCCATGTCTTGAGCTAACTTTAGCTTCTAAGTCAATTACAACGTACTCAAATTTAAACTGAAATGAAATCGCGTTTTGTTCACAAAACTCGCAAGTTATTCACCTACGAACGACTTCTCAGCTTTTCTCTCATCGCTTTCTTTCTCTCTTTTCTCCTTCTCCTCCACTTAACCAATAGCATTACACAACACACCTTGGAGGCGGGTTTAATCTATTAAGCATCCAATAACATTACACACAGAACACTAGATTGCACACACACGTGTTTTACATGTGTAAATCAACCAAACCTTACGTAGAAATACGTAAGGGACATTGTGCGTATGAACGTAATCGTTTTAAATTACCTTATCTCGGAGTTAGAGACAAGAAACACAAAATGCCCACACATACAACAAACGAACCAAACAAACTGGATTATAACCGATTTAACCCCATTCCTCCTAGTACCATTGTTCTATACGGGTTACAGGACATTTGGACTTTTTCAGTGCCTAAAATCTAGAGAAATTAAGCACAATATCCAAGAATATTTTTTTTTGTAATATCAAAATAGCTAATAATTGTTTATATTATTCCTCTTGATATTGTTATCGCGTCAAATCCAGTGTGCAAACACAATAAACATGTGAACTATACAAGTCTAATTGTTCCTGAAATAAAATTTTCTGATGCGCAACAGCAAGCGGCTTTGCGTGATCTTTATAACCCAATGTTTGAGAATCTTTGATATAAATGACCATACTGCCAAGTAGTGTAGCGTGTTGAGACACGCATGGGCATGAGATAGTGGGTCCAACACTCATTTCATAATCAAATTTAATTTTAAAATGGATTTTGTTTGTAATTTGGATTTTATCCTATGAGTCCTAAAAAATGCAACCTCAACTATTTCTAAAGTGCTATAAAGAACGCCGCTATCTCACATAATGCAGTCCCTGTATAGAGTGAATAAATGATTGTGGAGTGATCAATATCCATTAATTCAGATAATATGATGATGATAATTGAGAAATAGCTTATTCCAATGTACATCTGACACATAAACCAGGTGTTGAAGTCTTTCCAACATGGTCATCCAAAAGCTAAAGATCATATATCAAAGTTTATCATATCAGATACGGGCAGAAATCATCTTACGACATGGTTTATGAGTGATTCATCAAACATTCATATGCTGCCATTTCATCACACCTTCATAGATGTGGCTGCTGAATGGGTCGTAAATTTGCAAATGATAATTTTTGCAGTGCAATTATAGAATAATGTTTATCTTCTTTAATTCTTCATTTAGGTGAAGAATGAATGGTCTCTGGGGGAGGAGACAGATGCATGTTTTTTTTAAATCGTGGTTTAATGGTTAGAGAGTCAGACTCGTGGCCAGAAAATTGATGCTTTGATTCTCAGGACCGAGTGGTAATGACTGAGGTGCACTTGAGCAAGGCACCTTACCTCCACTTGTTCTCTAGGCACTGCAATGATAGCTGCCCACTGCTCCGGGTGTACGTGTGTTCACGACTTTCTGTGCGTGTGTTCACTTCTCACTGGATGGGTTAAATGCAGAGGTCACATTTCGGGTATGGGTCACCATACCTAACAAATAGGTCACTTTCACTTCACTTAAGCAGGCTTCTTAAACCAAGCACACACAGTTTAATGTTTGCTTCATATATTTTGTCTCTTTCAGATCTGTCAGAGGCAGGACCAGCAGTCTTAAGGCCCAACACACCGGCCTGGAACCTGCCACACAAAGCCAGACAACCTGGAGCTGTGACCCAGTGCGCGTTTTCCACTCCATCGAACATCACAGATCGCACAAATTAAAAATATGGGTTGTCTGTTTTAATTCAAATGCATATTGGTCAAACAAAGTTGCTATCATCTTGCAATAGGTAAACTACCCATTGCTTGTAATTGATTTTTGTAGGTTTTAAACTGTTTAAACTGTTTAAACTGTTTTACGTATAATTTTACTTTTTAATTGTGTGAAATTATCTTACAAGTAGCCCAAAAGCTCATGAATGTTTTTTTACACCAAAGCACCCGTTAACCTTGTAATTTCAAACAATTAAATGATCTCGTAGGCTAGAAAGCAAAACATTTTATAAATGCAATGAAAATAGGAAATCGCAACAGAATTTATATTTACATTTGTTATACTAAACAAAAATCCCAATCTTTCTATTTTTCATTATTCCTGTTGAGTTATCACAAGGGATAAAGTGTCCTCAGAACAGAACTCAGCACACGTACTGAGACCTGTTCAGAGATTTAATCGCAGCAATCGCTTACGTCCATATTGATAAAGGGCCAAGTTTTCTGTGGAAACGTCCAGTAAATGTCCAGTCGTTAGTACCCTTGTTTCATAAATGATGCCCAATGTGTCTATATTTGTCATGATTCCGCTATCATGTCATGTTTATTCTTATTCTTGCAGCGGAGTCATGACTAAGTCTAGGGTTTTGTGTGAGAAGGACATGGCATGGTTTAGATATTGGCTGTCATGCGCCTTTTCGTGTCTCGTCTATGGCCCCGTCCCTCTCGTCTCCTCTTTAGCTTCCCTTGAGTGTTTTATTACCCACACCTGCCTATTGTAATTATTCGTTGTTCGTCTCCCTATTTAATGCCCTGGTAGTCTCTGTCTTGTGCTTGTTTGTTACTTGTAACTTTGTTATCTGCTTGCTTGTCTGAACTCTTGTACCAAGGAATTATCCATACGCTGTGTCCCAGCGTTCAATTCCAGCATACTGTTCCTGTTTTGTGATCCTTGTTGATTTTGTTGCAGTTGGTTTTCCCTCCGTGAGTTTTACGTTCCTGTTTGGCTGTCTTTGTTTATCCCCTGTATTTTACCCCATTGTGGGTATTTGTTTTGTGTTTTGGTGTCCATTTAATATGAAAGTGTTTTTGTTTTACCTCACCTCCGTCTGCTTGCATTTGGGTTCTATCACCACACGTTTCGTGACAATATTCTTGCTAGAGAATAGCTCATAATCCTTCAGCTATGAAAACTAAGGTGTATTCCACAGAACAAGGGCAGATGAAAGGTCACCCTTACAAATCTTAGGCTACCATGATGCCAGGACAGCAAGGAACTTTGGAGTGGTAATTGACGCTCAACTCGGCTGTGTTGATCATGTTGCTAGCACGACCCGGTCATGCAGATTTTTCCTGTAAAACATTAGGAAAATCAGACCATTCTTGTCAGAGCAGGCTGTACAAGACCTCCCAGGCCTTCAAGCTTGTATGGTCAATCCTTTACAGATATCATAATGCAGCAGACATAGTGATCTTTAAGGAGCCAAAGATAAGCGCACCCCACACCTCCGTTCATCAGGTTCCTTGGCTTGCCCGCACCAAAATTATAGCTGTTATTAGACTTCAAGACAACCACCCGCTTTGCACCCCATATCTACATTAACTAATTCAGACATACGTGCCCTCCAAATGCTAGCGTTCTGCTAGCAAACAATGTCTTGTGGTGCCTTCCCAAAAAAAAAAACCTGACCCAGCATGCCTAACTTTATTCTTTTTGTCCAACTCACTATCTTTCGCCTACCCCGAATAATTATATGCAGGGGTGTATAGGACTTAAGAGTGGCCCTGGATTACTTCACCAGGGACCTGTACCATGAATGTAGCTAACCAAACTCAAGGTTACAAGATTAGTTTTGGGTTGACAAAACCAAACCAACGTGATCAAGCGTTGTGGGTACCATGAAGCAGCTCATGGAGCCTCTTTGTCAACTCAAGCTTTGATCCTGAAGCTAAGATTAGTTTATGCGCACACGCTCGTGGAACAAGTGACGTCAGCTTCGCAAAACAAATCGCGTTCAACATAGATAGAGATAGTTCAATATGTTTCTGAGGAAATAATTATGCCCAAATATTAGAAACACAAAAAATTATTTCAGCAACGGAATAATACTGTTTCTGATGTCCAAGCTGTCAGAGAGAACTGTTTCAGAAATCATGCTGATTGCGCAGTAAAATTACTATATTGTACACGCATTTATTACAGTATAGCCTACTACCGTAGGATAAATACTACAGTAAGAATATTATACAATGTATGTGTTTAATATACTGTGTGTGCGTGTGCCCAGTGCCCACAGTGAATGAAAATATCATGCCTTATATAAGTTATCATTTAGTTTAAATTTTAGAGTTAAAGATAAATATAATCTTAAATAATTCAAATGTTAATAGAAAGACGAAAAATGTAGGTTCTTCCATCATTTACTCACCCTCAAGTTGTTCCAAACCTGTATGAGTTTATTTCTTTTCCACAAGAAGATATTTTGAAGAATGTAGCTAACCAAAACATTTCTTGTGCTTTTTTCTTTTTAACATAATTGATGGTCAATGGGGACCCAAAATAGTTTGATTTCCTATATTGATCCAAATATCTTGTTTTGTATACATCATAGGAAAGAAGTTCCAGGTTTGGATGAATGCAAATTTGGAAAAAATTGAGGGGTAAAAAATGATAGCAGCAAATGATGGAAAAAATTAATTTGAGGGGAATCATCTCTTTATTTGAATTAATAATCTTGTAATTATAATCTTCATCATTTTAATGTTTGTGTTTTAGAGATATATGCCAGTCTTGCTACTGTTGATTAATGTAAGCTTTTAAGATATATTTCTTAAGGTGTAAATGATGACCAACTGTTTGCAAGTATAAGTGGTATTAATGTGATTTGAAATGTGTTTCTGTTCTATAAAACAGGTCTGAAGTGATAAACTAGGGTGAATATTACAATTCAATAAAGCCCAATGGCATTTAAGAGTACACATTGTAGTAGCAGACACTGTTTTATTTATGTGGGGGTCCTTGGAAAAAAATAGTTTTGAGAACTCCTGTCCTAGACCAACAGTTATCTTGATCAGAAATCTTGAAAATACAATCTTATGTGTCAAAATCAAAAAAAAGATCTGAACTTTCTGAATATACTCATCATGGATAAGCACGGATGTCTGAGGTTAACAAATGCGTAATACAAATGAGAATGTGTGCTCTCCCAGACCGTCAAAAAGCAGCGCTGAGTCGCGTCATTCACAGACCCACTGCAAATTAATGATTGAGGAAGTGATTTCCCCACAGCAAAAAATCAGGGCAAGCAGTAAGACAACTAGAACTACAACCAAACAGTGTGGAAAAGGATATGCTTCTTAGCTTGCTGTTATCGGTTTCAGCATGTTGGTTTTGTATCATTCTTCTTCGTCATCGGCACACTGCACACTTACTGTGTGTGTATTGACCCTAGTGGACTAGTGCACTAGTGCACTTTTTTGAATGCGGACAGAAGGACCATACTTCTGCCTTAAAGAGGGGAGAAGGTGCTTTAGCAGGTGTGTGCCCAGCCGACACAAGCTGACACTGGCTCTGCACGAAGGTTTAAGAACCTTGGGCACGTAGCCAAGGCGGGTCTAAGGACAACTTGTTGGAGGCCAGCACCACCAGGAGAGTTGCTTCATCATGAGATGGAGAAGAGCGACCTCTCCTAGGGGCTCGAACCACGGCCTCTGGAGGCCCTCGGGGACCATCTTGAGAGCCCAACAGGGAACAGAGTGTGGGCGAGTTGGATTCAGCCTCCACGTGAACCTGAGGAACCTGATGACCAGGTCGTGCTGTCCGAAAGAGTTACTTCCAACTGAATCGTGGTGAGCAACAATGGCGGCTACATACACTTACTGTGTGGAAGGGGAGTGATTGTCTTCAAGCCTCTCCTCAAGGAAGGACAGCACGAGAAGCACCTCTTGAATCATTATTCACTTGATATTTAGTTATAAGATCGATTCAAGATAAATGAATAAACATTTTATGTTCACTGCATACTAGGGGTTTGGAAACAAAAATAAGTGAATCATTACAACCTGATAGCAGGTCTTCAGAATGTGTAAATACAGAAATATAAATATATTAAAATAAGGCTTGAGACTTTGAATCTCTTTTACATACCTAATCTGATATGACATACAAGGAATCAGCCAATCATATAGTTACTCACCACAGCTTATTTGCATTGTTTAACCTTGTTTTGAGATTGAGATTGAGATTCAATTTTATTGTCATTACACATGTACAAGTACTATGCAACGAAATGTATCAAGAAGGAAATACAGCATAACATGAGGAAGGTGGGGAGAAAAACAAGCAAACAGTACACATAGACATGACTTGCAACAGGGTAAGTAATCCAGCTCCGGCAAGCAGCCATCCGGTCCTGCAGCCATGAAGGCCCTTTACACAGACCCGCTTGCCAAGCTGGCGGGTCAAAGCGATGGAGGCTTTGAATCGGTCAGGCGATTGTATGTATGTATGTGTGTGTGATAGTTCTGAGTCTTTGTGTGGGTGTATGAGCGATAAGGTCCAAAAGTCTGTTTGTGTGTGTATGTATGATGGGGGAGGGAACGCAAGAGCGTCTCGCCACATTGCTCTTCAGGGTTGTTTTTCCAGTATCGGCCTTGGCCAAGGCCAGTCCTGGTTAAGGGGGGCCGAAAAGATAAGATTGCAGTTGTTTCGTCTTGGGGCGAGTAAACCGCATTCCATTTCCACGGCTACTCTCTTTGTCTTTACTCGGCCTCAGTCAAAACGGGCAGCCTTGTGAGGCTTTGGACAGCTGTTCCCGTTTTAAGAATTTTTCGATAAGCCAGGGCAAAGCATAATCCAATCAGCATAATACCTGTTATCATGGTTCCGAAAAGGTAGATATCTTCAATGTCCTCCACGGAAAGAGCCGCCAGACACACGATCCGCCATCTCTCCCACCCGTCCATCGTGTAGCCAGCTGCGAACGTTCCGTCAGGGCAGTCAGGTTCACCCGAGCCTGTGTTTCTCGTCGAGAAAATGGTGTCAATTGCGCTGAGAGACCAGTTGATCAGATCCATAATTTCCAAGTTTCGAGAGCAGTGCAGAGAGAGTCTCTCAATAGATGAGATGAGACGAGACAGGAGACAAAGCAGGGAAGATATGGGGAAGGACGGGGAATGAGAAAATGCGACCGCCTCCACTGAGAGCCAAACGAGAAGTGTTTTACCAGCGCAAGGTCCCAAAGTGTCATGGAAATGTTAAATATAGAGGCAAACTGGAAAGGAAAAGCAGCGAGGAAATGGAAATGCAAATGGTAAATGGATTCAGCTTTTAAATGACTTATTAACACTGTATTTATAGTTCAATTCATATCACATTTATATATCCATTTTTAAATTCAACTGTGTATTTAGGATTTAATTAATTCTATAATGTACTTATTGAGTGATTTATGTAGTTTTTGTAAATGTATAATTTAATTTGAAGCATTTATTGATGTATTCATATTTCATTTATGAATTAATTTTTAATCACCCTTTTGATTGCCCATTAAAGCATTAAATGTGAACTAACAGACATCGTAAAAACAGTCAATTGGTTTTCTGGAAAAGAGATTAGTTTTCAATGGCCGAATCTGCATATAACAAGAATGTCCTTTCCCTTACACTACCTGCAACCCAACTTCTATTGGAAATCACAATTGAAGGCTTTGTTCTAAATAAATCTATTGGCAATAAAAAATACTGTGATGTGGCTTTACACAACACAAATCTGATTTCAAATGTACAAATATATCTTCAATATTTTTCCCTACCTAAAAACTTTTGATACATCACCCCTATTAAAAATTCTTCATGAAGTTCATACCGGAGTAGAGCCACAAATATAATAAAACATAATATAATATATAATATCTACAATATTGTAACAAAATGTGATACATTACCTGCATATGAAATGCGAGACAGACATTTGATGACAGTATTCTCACTGTTCATTTATGAATAGACATAAGACTAATATGTTTTTAAGCTTCCCAACTTAAATAATACAATTGTTTCCTAAAGATAAAATAACAATCAATGGAAATCACCTGTCCAACTTGGCAATGGAATCCATTCAAGTTCACTGTAAACCCAGACAAATTAACATAACTTAAATTATATTTGGAAACTTGTTACCTCAAAACTTCGAAGTGCATAAACTCAAATATTTTAAGTAAAGAACACTAAACACATAAGCACAAATAATGGCAACCTCTTTAACTCATTAACGTTACAAAATAATTTAAATCACAGAAAAGAACAGAATACCAAAATTGCATAAGCCTCCCTTAATAATATGTAAAATAACAGGTTCTTCGGGCCTAACGGCCCTGTGAGTCCAAAATAGGGCAGATAAAAACGAATAAATGGAAGGGAAAGGCATCTCCAAGGACCCCCTCCCCTGGAAGGGGAAGGTCTAAAAGGTAGCGATGCTTTTCAGAGAGAGAAGATGAGGTAAGTGCCCTCGACCAATATTTAACTTCATGAAAGAGCATGCCCTCCAAGTTTGAATTGTCCAATCGACAATGACCAGGGGAAGGTTGGAAGGTGCAGTCTTCACAACTTGGGGATGAACACGCTTGAAACAGTGGAGAGGATTGTCGATTTCAGGAGAAAACCCCCTGCACTCCCCCCTCTCACCATCATGAACAGCACTGTGGCAGCAGTGGAGTTAATCAGGTCCCTGGGCACCACCATCTCTCAGGACCTGAAGTGGGACAATCACATTGGCTCCGTTGCAAAAAAGGCCAGCAGGGGTTGTACTTCTTACATCAGCTGAAGAAATTCAGGTTTGGCTCAGCCACAAAGTCAGACATCAGAAGACTACAGAGGACGGTTCGGACTGCTGAGAAGATCATTGGTGCTCCCCTGCCCATCCTCCAAGAACTGTATACATCCAGAGTGAGGAAGAGGGCTCAGAAAATCACCCTGGACCTCTCACATCCAAGCCATCATCTCTTCACAATGCTGCTGTCTGGTCGATGCTACAGAGCACTGAGCACAAAAATAACCAGACACAAAAACAGCTTCTTCCCTCAGGCAATCTACCTCTTGAACAGTTAAATGTTTTACCCACCAAATGCAATATTAATTTTATCCTCCAGATAATACACTATAAATATTTTTATTCAACTTTTTCGGCAAATTATATTTCATTCTGCTGTATATAGCATATACATTGTATATACAATAATCTATTCTTATTTTTTACTTGTACATTTTTACATACACATAGCTTTACTCTCTATATCTACAACTTTAACGTATGTTTGTTGCACTGTATTTCTTAATTTTCTATACCCATAGGCCCTTATTTAAATCATCTGTGCATCTGTATATTTACAGAAAGGGAAAGTGTGGTTAAGTATGGTTTTGTCATAGAAGTTAAAAGCACTAACCCTCTCTCTGTCTCTCAACAGGTATTGGTATGGCTTTTACTAATACCAGTAACTGAATATTTATGCATTTGGTAGACCTTATTATCCATAGGAACTTACATTGCATTGCATTACACATTTGTTTCTGACTAAATGGTATCCCCTGGAATAGAACCCATGACCTTAGCATTGCTAGTCCCATGCTCTAACCACTGAGCCACAGGAAACCTAATGTTTCATTGGTCCCTCAGCTTAGTTTTAAGCTTAGGAAGATAAAAAGCCCAAGCGGACCCTAAAGTTATCAACACTTTTAGGGGAAAACCAAAATTAACCCAGGGCCACTGGAGCCTTCCTTTAATGACGAAGGCTCCAGTGGCCCTGTGTTTGGCTTTCCTGTAGCTCAGTGGTAAGAGTATTGCATTAACAACGCATGGTTGTGGTTTCGATCCCAGGTGATTGCAAATGCCTATGTTAAATGTATAGGATGAATCAATGTAAGTCGCTTTGGATAAAAGCGTCTGCCAAATGCCTAAATGTAAATGTAATGATCTAGACACAAGACCCAACAAACTGGCAATGCCATAAATTAACTTTTTCACAGTTTTGAGTACAGTTTGCTAGTGTTTTATGAGTAGATGAAACTGTTCAGGAATGTAGTAAAAAACTATATATATACTGAATGTACAATATCTTATTAATGTACACGAATCATTATTTGGAACATTCTAAAGCAGCAGCAAGCAGAGAGGCAGCTGCAATGCGAACTGTTTTAATTTCGCTAGTGATTTTCAAGTCACATCACTTTTAGGAAACAACGGGAACAACGGGAACATTCAGATGCATTTAAAGTGATAGTTCAACCAACAAAGTTCTGTCATCATTTACTCGCCCTCTTGTTATTTTAAACCTGTAAGACTTCTTTCTTTCTTCCAGAGAACACAAAAGAAGACGTTTTTAAGAATGTTATTAACTGGCCCCTATTCACTTGCATTGGTTTAAGGTAATAGAATTGAATGACGCCAGTGTTGTTCGGTTGCCAACTTTCTTTAAAATATCTTCTTTTGTGTGCTGCGGAATATAGAAAGTCATAAAGGTGAAATGACAAGAGGGTGGGCCCAAATAAGACAGACTTATTTTCACAACGTAAAACACAGGTTCTAGACATGATGCACACGCATCACGAACAAGCGACAGTGTTTGGGGAAGGATAGTGAAGTGTTCGCAGCTGACTGCAAGCAAGCATATATAGGGTTAACTTAATGACTGAAATATAGCACTTGCGTTAGCAAAAGAAATACGAGGAAACAGCGTGTGATAACAACTGCCAACGCAGCCGTTAAATCAACAAAACACTAAAACACAACGGAAACACAATCCAGGCTCCGCCTCTGTAAAGGGGCCGTATTCCTCCTATCTGAGTGAATGCCGGTTATGAATTATGTAAGCGAGTCCATCGTGTGTGAGGTGCTTGCATCTGCCACTGCAGAATACTAAAATAATGTTTACCTCACTGTGGACCCCCTTCTTTATATCAAGAGGTCCTTCAATGAACAATTAACTCAATGAACTTTATCAAAGAGGTCTTGCATGCATATATATCCTCAACTCGACTCAACTTTCTTTATATAGCGCATTTTACAATTTTCATTGTTACAAAGCAGCTGTACATGAGACACATTGAATATACGTAAAACAACTAAAGGCATATACCTGTAAAAACAAGGAAAAAAAGGTGGAAACAACAAAGACAGACATACAAATGCTCCACACACACAAAATGCATACATACTTACACACATTGACATAGACGCACACACACACAAACACACTCGCGCGCACACACACAGTGGAAGCACACATTTCAGATAAAGGAGAACCACAGGTCAAATATTAAACGGACAATAAATTCTTATATGCAATATTAATTATGTCAAACTTCTGAATTCTAAAGCAGCCCCCCCGGCCAGGCAGAAAGTGCAAAACAATATGCAAACGGTGGCGAGGAAAACAAAACTCAATCGAGAAAAAAAACCTCAGGAGAACCCAGGCCCAACCAGGGAATTCCAGTTCCCCTCTGGCAAAAGCTGCTGCCTCTGCACAAGCTCAACAGTGCTTGCACAACAAGGCTAAATAAAAAATAAATAAACTTAACAAGGTAAATTATAGATATCAGATAATCATAACAATCTAACAGCATTTGAAATGTTGTAGGAAAAATCCTGTCAAGTTGCCACGTCCTTTATCCAGCTCCATCATCTCAGCTCTTGTCAGGTCACCGCTTCCCATTCTCAGCTCTGCCATCGGGTCTGGGCATGAACTGCATCCTGCGGTAACCTTGGAACAAAGAGACAAGACTGGCTGAGAGTAGAGTACTGTTCTGCACTCTTTGATGCAACAAGTACATCATTTGTTGTTGGATTTGTTCCTGGTTCCGGTTGATCTAAATAATGCAGCCTAGATCCTCTGAGGATTAATAGTATGGAAGTGTAGTGTACGCAAGATTAAAAAGATGCGTCTTTAGTCTAGATTTAAACTGACAGAGTGTGTCTGCCTCCCTGACAGTGCATGGAAGAATATTCCAAAGTTTAGGCGCTAGATAAGAAAAGGATCTACCACCTGCACGTGATTTTGAAATTCTAGGTATTACCAACTGACAGGACGCCAGAGAGCGTAATGCATGTGAAGGACTGTAATGCAATAGAAGTTCACTCAAATACTGCGGCGCTAGACCATGTAGGGCTTTATGGGTAATAAGCAAGATCTTAAAGTTAATGCGATGCTTTATAGGTAACCAGTGCACGGTTGACAGAACCGGGGTTATATGCTCAAACTTTTTTGTACGTGTAGGAACTCGAGCTGCGGCGTTTTGAACCAATTGCAGTTTTTGTAATAGGCCTGAATGGCAACCACCTAAAAGTGCATTACAGTAATCTAGTCTTGATGTCATGAATGCATATCCATTTGTGCGGGTAACTAAAATCTAACATTTGGCCTCTTTAAGTCATTTGTGACTTACCAGTTAGTTTCCCGCACCAATGGTAAACAGTAAAAGTCAAAATGTTAAATAATAAAGAAAATTCTAAATCTAAGGACCACATCCGGTCTGAACAGATGTTCTTCCTCTGTCCTCGAATTACATCCGGATTTGTGGTCACCTTACACTCCTTGTCTTGCCTGGGCACATGCTAACCCTTCATAATCACAGTAATGGACAATTTTAATGCACAGTGAATCAAAGCCATAATACAAGGCCACAAGCAAACTTAAACCAAAATCCATGCAATAATAATTATGATTAAGATCAGCCAATGTTAGATTTTACTGAACAGGCTAGAACTCCAGTTCCAATCATCTCCATTCCTCTCTCGGCTGTTCATCTCGGCAACTTCTTCGTTGATGTTCATATAGAGTACATAAATATTGATTTTAAATTTCCTTCATTGGTTTATGGAGTGTCTAACAGCAGGTCCATGTACATAGAAGGTGTAAAACACTATAATTTCGTAATAATAGGGAGTTATTCTTACTTTACTTCTTGATTGACTCTCAAATAATTTGTTCCGCGATTCATCTGTCTAATCCCCTCCTTTCTGCTAGTTTAGTCTGATGCGATTGGTCCGACGGTCTAGATCTACTTTGATTAGTCTACAGTGAATGAGTCTCATGAGCTACACCCTGCATTCAAAACGGGATACATTGCCCTCCGTAGGACCCTTCGGTAAAGGTACACACCGAAACATCGCTCATAAAGAGAAATTTACATAGTTTTTATTGCTATTTTCTCCAAGTGAATTTTATACAGACACATTAGGAGATACAGTTGTGTTGTTCCATCCAGAGTTTAAACACAAAGAGCTGTACTCTTCAAAAGGAGTAAGGCATAGGGATGATCACTTCGGAATGGAAAGCAGGGACAGTGTATGGGGGAGAAGAGAGACTTTTTCGCGGGAAGTCCAGGCAAATGTAGGCAGGGACTATATTTAGTGACGGTTTGCTAATTGGACTAGGGAAAACTTGTTTGCATGATTCAGAATAGACTCACTTTTTCCAAGCCAATAACTTTGTTATTCATTCATCTTCAGATTTACAACTTGGCAGGCTAACTTTCAACACAGCTACATGACACACTGCATGAAATGTCATTTTCATGATGTCATGTTATGTACTCTTTAATTCCTTGGTCAAACAAATGTCCATCCGCATCATTATCTGGAACATAAGTTTCAATTACATTAATCAATCAATTAAAAATCAATTATAATCTGGTCATTTCAATCTGAATTTGCAAACCAGATACTCCAACAGCTGGTATAACTGACTCTCAAAATCTTTCCCATGTTTTCCACAACCTATACTCTTTAGGCACTGGGTTTGATCTAGCAATGGTTTGTGTTTTACTTCTTGCAGCTAGCTCTCTTTTCATTCTGCTCAGTTTTAGTTGACTTCCAACTTTTATTATTGTGTGCACTGGTTCTACCAAAGCACACCTTCCTATTCAATTTCTTGGCAGCACTGTGTAAACTTTATGTCCACACAACCACCACCAATCGGCTGATAATCTTGTGCCTTTGCCTGAAGGCACAAGTGGCTGTCTGTGAATAGTTGGACTACAATACTCTAAAAAGTCATTTCTGGCTGCAGAAATAGCTCTTTACAAACTAACTATGTGTCTATCATACCTAATGTGGATCCCCTTCCATGTACGTGTCACGGTGTGACAAATGGTATATGGAACTTATTCCCGTTGAAGCCGTGTTCCCGCTGGGACACTTTGAGTGTAACACCGGTCCCAGGCCTGTGTGTGCGTCTGTTGCCATGACAACCCCAAATGACCGATTGGAAACAGGTGTGGGGAATTTACCTTGGGGATTGGAGTGAGGTCCTGTCAGCACTTGAGAGAGTATAAAAAGCAAGAGAAAGAGACTGTTGGTGTGGTTCTCTCCCGTGAGAAGTCGTTTTATCGAGTGGTTGCAGTTATTGGAGTGCGGGTGAATGAAGAGGAGAGTGTTGACTTGATGAGGGACTCGAGGGCAACAGAGGGAAAGTGAAATATCCTGTTTGCATTGGAGAGGAGCTAAGTAATCGAGAACTGAGTCTCGTAATTGCATGTATTCGACACTGAATTGGATGTGGTTTGGAGTGGGTGGATCACGATCATAAACGTCACTGAGTGGATTGTACTGATTCATTACCGACCTCCTATCTCTTCCTCCATTATAAATGGTGATGTGAACTCTGCCTGTGTTTGTGAAGAAAAACATCCCGAAATATCCTTTGCAGCATTGATGAACGCGGTCCCCTCGGACAGAGACCCAAGGGTGAGTGCGGGCCTTAAATTGCACGTCGTGAAGTGAGATTGCAGTGCCTAAGATTGACGTTTCCCCCACATTATATGCTAGAAGTGGAATTGCTGTGTGTGTGGAAGATACATTCCCTTTGCCGTGCACTCTCCCTGTGCTACGCTGGTCTACTGTCAATAGTGAGAGTTCTGTGTCATTGATCTGTTCTAACTGAGTGGATGTTGAGGAATTATCATCTGGAATTTGAATTAACCCCTCTGTTTGAGTGAATAAGAGACGAGATGCCCTGTTGAATTGTTCGTGGTCTGTCTCCGTAGAAGTCCCATTCAGCCCGCTGACTTTGAGTCTGCTGTATTCCTGCAACGCAGCCGTATTGTGAGAAGTGCTCACTCCCTTCTATGCGTATGAACTGTATACCTTGTGTGAAGCACCCTTTCTGTCTGCTCCAGTAGAGGTCCCGTTCAGCCCATCGACTTTGAGTCTGCTGTAACCTGGGAGCCCACCTGTGTGGGGAGAAGTGACTGTCCCTCTGCTGTGAACGTAAAGCCGGCCCGTTCTGTCTGGAATATCCACTTCATCTAGGCCAGAAGAGGTCTTGTTCAGCCTGTCGACTTGAGTCTATGGAATTCCCGCAATTCATCTGTATCGTGAGAAGTGTTCGTCCCCTTCCAACTCATGTGAACTGTATGCTTACTTGAAGTATCCCTTCTGTCTGTTCCAGTAGGAGCCCTGTGCAACCGGTCGACTTCGAGTCTACTGTATCCTTATAGTCACCTGTGCAGAGAGAAGTGGCTGTCCTTCTGTTACGAACGTGGTTGGTACACTTTGTCTGGAGTATTCTTCTGCTCCAGTTTCTGTGCCTGTGGAGAGAGGAAGGTTGGAATTATTCGCTTACCCTGTAAAGATTCCCTCGCCACCCCATCATCAGAGTGTGAATCTGCTGTATACGTACCTGACCGACGGCCATCTGCTCCGGATCTCGTACCTGTGGAGGAAGGAAGGTTGGAATCACTTACTTACCCAAGGAAGACTCCCCAGGCGTCCCACCATAAGACCGTGTACCTGCTGCATACGTACTCGACTGATAACCATTTGCCTCAATTCTTGCACCTGTGAAAGAAGGAAGGGAAGTTGGAAATATTTACTTACCAGAAGAGACTTACCGGACCGTTCGCCTGTTCACTGCATCTCCACCTGGGGAAGACCTACCTGACAATTTACCTGTCCACTGCCCCATCCATTACAGGGCCCGCACTGAGGAAGAGAGCGGGAGAGACCCTGGTTGTTGCACTGTTCACCTTCGATTCCTGAGGGCAAGAAGGAAGAAGATTTTAGACTAGGATTTTCAAATTGCTTTTACTTTTAAATAAAACCTGTTGAATTTATTCTGTCTCCGATTCCTCCCTCTGACACGCTCCTCGAGGTGGTCCTGGTTCAGGGGTGGGCGTAGTCTGGCTTGACCCATCCCGACCTGTGACATACGCCAATATGCAATTTAAACAGCATCCTCCAGCTGTCGAGATATTCCACACCTCCTTACAGTGTAATAATGGGATCTGTCCAAGTTCCTTATCTCCATCAGCCTTTTTTTTCTACGAACCATAATCCTGCTGTCATGGCTTTACTGTCCCCATAGGAGATACAACTTGTAAATCGTGCTAATGTGCATTTAACGTGGTATTCCTCCTGTGACACCTTTACATCCAGTCAAGTAGAGTGAGAACTCTGTGATAATAAAGTACGTACATAATAATTACCTATATTTATTTAAAACAGGGACAATGCATATTAATAAACATTTCTGTCAATATGCCAGAGTTAGCCAAATGACTATTTTTCACTTGCAGTCCATGGACAGATGGTAAAAGTCAGCCTAAAAGAGAGTAAAATAACATATTTACATAACAACAAAGCAATTATAATACATTGAAAAAAAAATGGCTATAAGCTTAGATGTACAATAAAAACACAGCAGACCAAGATGATATCAAATACACATACAAGAACACATACACACACACAAAGCAAAAGCCAGCAGGGGGCAGACAAAGCGGATCCATTAGTAAGCTAATGTTGTCAGCTCTGATTATTAACAAGCAATTTCTTTAACTGGATCTTAAATGTACTTTATGTGTTAAGATTTCTGATGTTTATGGGGGTGCGGTTCCAATCAGTAGCAGCTCGAACAGAAAAAGCGTTTTGGCCAAATACACTTCATACAGTGCATGAACATTTTAGCTGTCTGTGTGGATATTTGATGTCAAATGTGTCTGAAGTGTTACGCTATGCAGAGTGAAGTGAACAGTAGTTGTGTTGTAGCAGTTGATGCTGCTGCTGTTCCTTCTATTCCCCTAGGGGCCGTGCTGCGTCCTGCTGATTGCTGATTGGGGGTTGGGCAACCGCTATAAAGACGCCCTATTCGATGTCCGGAAGTGGAAGGGCTCGCTCATACTCACTCTCAGCTCCACCTGGTAGACTTGGACGTCTCGCTATACTTTCTGTAAAAGCTGATTCACCTACTGGTTCCTAACAGGGGATGGATTCGTGTTCTAGTTTGTGAGTTATGTTGAGAGCTGGTGGGATTTGGTGATGGCTTTCACATTGTTTATTTTAGCGGTAGTTTAGTGTAGCAGCTAGAGGAACCGGAAGACTCACAACAGAGAAATGTGTAGTCAGTGTTGTTTTTTTGTTATTTTCTCACCATGCTCTGTTTATGTCAAAATCTTATGTTTCATTAAACAAACTTTTAGTACCGCCATTGCGTCTCTATGGTCTCTTTATGTGTTATGTTATACCATTTTTCTGTGCATTCAATGGTGACGCAACAGAAGTTACTGAGGTTGAATTTGATTCGATTGCAGACCCTTTTTACGTGTGCTTTAAATGACAACTTTGAATCAATTAAAACCCCCAAATATTTTTATTCCGACACGATCTGCAGCCTTTCCCCTGACAGAACAACATCTGGCTCAACATCCATCCATCCATACATCCATTTTCTTCCGCTTATCCGGGGCCGGGTCGCGGGGGTCCAAGCAGGGATGCCCAGACTTCCCTCTCCCTAGACACTTCCTCCAGCTCTTCCGGGGGGACACCGAGGCATTCCCAGGTCAGCCGGGAGACAAAGTCCCTCCAGCGTGTCCTAGGACTTCCCCGGGGTCTCCTCCCGTTGGGACATGCCCGGAACACCTTCCCGGGAAGGCGTCCAGGGGCATCCGGAAAAGATGCCCGAGCCACTTCAGCTGGCCCCTTTCGATGTGGAGGAGCAGCGGATCTACTCTGAGCTCCTTCCTAGTGACCGAGCTTCTCACCCTATCTCTAAGGGATCGCCCAGCCACCCTGCGGACAAAGCTCATTTCTGCCGCCTGTATCCGGGATCTTGTCCTTTCGGTCATGACCCACAGCTCATGACCATAGGTGAGAGTAGGAACGTAGATTCACAAGGTAAATCGTGAGCTTCGCCTTGCCGCTCAGCTCCTTCTTCACCACTACAGACCGGTACAGCGACCCCATTACTGCAGAAGCTGCACCGATCCGTCTGTCAATGTCCCGTTCCATCCTTCCCTCACTCGTGAACAAGACCCCCAGAAACTTGAACTCCTCCACTTGAGGCAGGAACTCTCCACCTACCTGAAGTGGGCAAGCCACCCTTTTCCGACTGAAAACGATGGCCTCAGATTTGGAAGTGCTGATTATCATCCCAGCCCTTTACACTCGGCTGCAAACCGTCCCTGTGCATGCTGAAGGTCCTGGTCTGATGGGGCCAGCACGACGACATCATCCGCAAAGAGCAGAGATGAAATCATGTGGTCCCCAAACCTGACACCCTCCGGGCCCTGGCTGCGCCTAGAAATTCTGTCCATAAAAATTATGAACAGGACCGGCTACAAAGGGCAGCCCTGCCGCAGTCCAACATGCACTGGAAACAAGTCTGACTTTCTGCCGGCAATGCGCACCAAGCTCCTGCTCCGGTCGTACAGGGACCGAATAGCCCATAGCAAAGGGTACCGAATCCCATTCTCCCAGAGCATCCTCCACAAGATGCCGCGAGGGACACAGTCGAATGCCTTCTCCAAATCCACAAAAACACATGTGGATTGGTTAGGCAGACTCCCATGAACCCTCCAGCACCCTGGAGAGCTGGTCCAGTGTTCCACGACCGGGACGAAAACCACACTGTTCCTCCTGAATCCGAGGTTCTGCCATCGGCCGGATTCTCCTCTCCAGGACCCTGGAATAGACTTTCCCGGGGAGGCTGAGAAGTGTGATCCCCGATAGTTGGAGCACACCCTCTGGTCCCCCTTCTTAAAAAGAGGGACCACCACCCCGGTCTGCCAGTCCAAGGGCACTGTCCCCGATCGCCACGCGATGCTGCAGAGGCGTGTCAGCCAAGACAGCCCCACAACATCCAGAAACTTGAGGTACTCAGGGCGGATCTCATCCACGCCCGGTGCCCTGCCACCGAGGGGTTTCTTGACTACCTCGGTGACTTCAGCCCGGGTGATGGACGAGTCCGCCTCCGATCCCTCAGCTTCTGCTTCCTCAATGGAAGACGTGACGGCGGGATTGAGGAGATCCTCAAAGTTTTCTTTCCATCGCCCGATGATATCCCCGGTCGAGGTCAATAGCTTCCCCCCCCGCTGTCAACAGCGTTGGTAGGGCACTGCTTCCCCCTCCGGAGGCGCCGGACGGTTTGCCAGAATCTCTTCGAGGCCGACCGATAGTCCTTCTCCATGGCCTCCCCAGCCACCCGGGCTGCAGTCCGCTTGGACCGCTGTCGGTACAGGTCAGCTGCCTCGGGAGTCCCAAAAGCCAGCCATGCCCGATAGGACTCCTTCTTCAGCTTGACGGCATCCCTGTCCACCACCGGGTTCGGGGATCGCCACTTCGACTGGCACTGGAGACCTTGCAGCCACAGCCCCGAGTGGCCGCGTTGACAATGGAGGTGGAGAACATGGTCCACCCGGACTCAATATCTCCAGTCTCCCTCGGGATCTGGTCCAAGCTCTGCCGGAGGTGTAAGTTGAAGATCTCTCTGACAGGGGATTCGGCCAAACGTTCCCAACAGACCCTCACAGTACGTTTGGGTCTGCCGAGTCTGTCCAGCTTCCTCCCCCGTCATCGGATCCAACTCACCACCAGGTGGTGGTTAGTTGACAGCTCTGTCCCTCTCTTCACCCGAGTGTCCAAGACATAAGGTCGTAGGTCAGATGAAACAACCACAAAGTCGATCATCGACCTCCGGCCAAGGGTGTCCTGGTGCAATGTGCACTGATGGACACCCTTATGCTTGAACATGGTGTTCATTATGGCCAAGCTGTAACAAGCGCAGAAGTCCAGTAACAGAACACCACTCGGGTTCAGATCAGGGGGGCCGTTCCTCCCAATTACGACCCTCCAGGTGTCACTGTCGTTGCCCACGTATGCGTTGAAGTCCACCAGCAGAACGACGGAGTCCCCTGTCGGTGCGCTTTCCAGCACCCCTCCCAGAGTCTCGAAGAAGGCCGGGTACTCTACACTGCCATTTGGCCCGTAGGCGCATACGACAGTGAGAGACCTATCCCCGACCCGAAGGCGCAGGGAAGCAACCCTCTCGTTCACCGGGGTAAACTCCAACACATGGCGGCTGAGCTGGGGGACTATAAGCAAACCCACACCAGCCCGTCGCCTCTCAGCATGGGCAACTCCAGAGTGGTGAAGAGTCCATCCTCCCTCGAGGAGTGTGGTTCCAGAGCCCAACCTGTGCGTAGAGGTGATCCCGACTATCTCTAGTCGGAATCTCTGAACCTCACCCACAATCTCAGGCTCCTTCCCCGTCAGAGAGGTGACATTCCATGTCCCTAGAGCTAGATTTTGCGTCCAGGGATCGGGTTGTCGAGGCCCCCACCTTCGACTGCCGCCCGATCCAATATGTACCAGCCCCTTACGATCCCTCCTGCAGGTGGTGGGTCCACGGGAGGGTGGCCCCACGTCGCTCCTTCGGGCTGAGCCCGGCCGGACCCCATGGGGGGACGCCCGACCACCATGCGCTTGCACACGAGCCCCAACCCCGGGCCTGGCTCCAGGGTGGGGCCCCTTTTGCGCCATGCCGGGCGACGTCACGTTCCTCCAATTAATCGGCATCACAAGGGTTTTTGAACCGAGCGGGCCGCGTAACTAAACAAAATTATTTTTTTATGCAGTGGAGTGGAGTGAAAGTATGATATATGCTTTATAATGTAGAGAAGTACATAATTCCTAAGAAAAAACACTCGGATAAACAGATTAAAAGATGTACTTGAGATTAAATACTGCACGTCTGTTCACTGTAGGTTGATTGTTTATATTTTTTTTTATAAATTTGATAAAAGCTAATAAATAATTGAGAAAACGTAATAAGATACAAGACTTGAAAATTCGTCTTTATTGAATCCTGGATCTAGATTACACAACTAGAAACGTACACATTAAACTAAATTAATTAAATCATTGATATGGGTTGGTTATACATGCAGCTTTAAAGTGATTAAACATTAAACAAAAATTGAACTTCAAATTTCTTTACTAGGTTTAGGTTTACTGACTTTCATGCATTTTTAAATATATTTCATTGGTCTAAGATATAAATCAATAAACATTTCCCATGCCGATTGCATTTTGCATGGATTGTCCTACTATAATCTACATTTGCTGATCAATGAATCCAAGTAAAGAAAACAACCTATTCACATGTATTTATCCAAACTCTCAATAGCATCCTCTTTAGTGTATTTTTTCCATTCATCTGGAATCGCACCATGTCCCTCGAATGTTTTATTGTAGTGCTTTTCCAGATCCTTCTGGAATCTGCACACAACCCACTTCCAGTACGGCAGCTCAGAGTTGTCAGGAGTGATGCTCCAGTTAGCATATTTAGGACCTCCTTTTCTGTATTCTTTCCACTTGACTTTATCATCTGAGGAGTTTGGGTAAAAGGACCCATCCCTTGCTACTTCTGTTGTGCAGAAACGATTACACAAGTTTGTTGTTCTTCTGTAAAACCAGCCATTCAGTCCAATATTACGATGGAAAGGAACAGTGTGATCTCCGGGATGATCTTCCATTGTGTTGGTGCAGACGGCTTTACAGAAGGGACACTGAACCCAACAGCACTGACAGAAGTGATCGATCAAAATCTCATCTGGTTTCCTACTGCACTTTTCCATTTTAATGTCATGAATGCTTGAAAAACTGTTCTGTAGCTTTTTCGTCATTTCATTCAGACTTTCACTCAAATGATTTTCAAGAAAATCCAAGTCTTTGACTTCAGTGAGATCAATACATGCCTCTCCTGTGAATTTCAGCTCATCTGTGAGTGTTTTGGTGAAACTTCTGAACCACATGTTTCCATCTCCTCCCTTCATTTTGACCTCTGCTGTTGCTGCATGCACAGCATTACTCACAATCTGCTCTTTCTGTTGTAGGTTTCCTTTGAAGACCTTTACAATTATTTGGTTTTGTTTGGTGAAGTATTTGCACACTTCGTGTTTTATGAATTGTTTGAAGTGTTT
This sequence comes from Triplophysa tibetana, assembly GCA_008369825.1. Lineage (NCBI taxonomy): Eukaryota > Metazoa > Chordata > Actinopteri > Cypriniformes > Nemacheilidae > Triplophysa > Triplophysa tibetana. Next base: position 7,125,660 of record CM017899.1, read on the forward strand.
TTTGGGTTGATGGATGTATTGTATGTACTGATGAAAGTCCTCTTGTTTTGCGAGGGATTTCAGAATGTGTTTCTCCAGATTTGATCTGTTCTCACGTAAGGCTTGTATGTCAGACCTCATCCGTGCTGTCACATCAAGAGCAGTTTTGTTGTAAACTTCTTGTAAAATGGACGGTTCAAGTTTGCTGCAGATGAAGTCGATCAGTATTGTTGTGGTTGTTGCTCCTCTGCAGAAGTTTTTGAAGATGTTGTAATATTGAGTTTTCTGCTTCTCAAGATAAATTCTTGGATCATTGGTTTCTCTGAATTCCTTGTGTAGTTCAGTAAATTTCTGACTTGCAATGTCACACACAAAGAGACAGAGATCGATAGTAAACTCTCTTTTCAGTTTATATTTAGGACTCTTTGATTGATGTTGTTGTACAGACTTTTTAACACAGTCTGTGATGTTCTGAATGTAACTGACATTGTAGCCCTGTCTTCTGACTGGTGATTTCTCCATTAATTTCTCACTTTCCTGAATCCCTTTCTGAATCAATTGGAGCACGGAGTAATAATATTCCGCATTCATCTTGTTTTCTGGTTTGTTTCTATTCCCTGTAACAAGTGAAATAACTTTTTGTGTTGGATTCACAAAATACCGCTGGATTAACCCGCTCTTGGTTTTTTTAGAGCTCTCCTCAGCTTCTTCTGAAGGCATAGTGTCATCAGATCGCTCCAGATGGTTCTGTAGTATAATGTAATCATCATAATCACCTCTGATGACTATCTGTTTAAAGTCTCTCAGATGTAGTCGCTCATTAACAAGAGTCAATTCAAAGTTTTCTGATAATATCTGTGTGACATCCTCCCAAAAATGTAAATCTTCCAGGTCAGGAGTATTTTCTGACATCTCTGTGACCCATCTGCTCCACATTGTGTTGAATGTATTCTCCAGAACATGGACATGTTCCTCAGTTCCTTTACTTTTCAGATCTAAAGCAAGTTCCTTGCTCTTATTAAAAGCACATTTTCATACTCTGTCCTTTTTTTGTCTAGTTTCTCTCTTGCTTTCTTCTGTTCAATCTCTTTACACAATTTTATTTTTGTCCCCTTCACCAGTTCGTCATGAAGATATTCAATTCTGTCTCCGAATCTTCCTCGCCATTGACATAGAATGTCTTTGTCTTTGTCCTCATCAAAGTAAGCCTCCATCGATTTTTCTACTTGTTCTTTTGTCTTCCTCATTTCAGCCAGCAAGTCGTTTTCCTTGACCTCTGTGTTTCCATTGGCAATTCTGTTGTAGAATTTGTCTTCAATACTCAACATGGCATTCCTGAGACTCCAGGTCCAGTCGCTATAGTTAGTTTCCAGGCTTCTGTACACAGAAATCTCTAGTGTGTTTTTAAAACTGAACACAAAGTTTTCATTCAGCAGTGCAGTCCAAAGATCATCAATACGCATTTTGAACTGTGACAGTGTGATGCCACTCGCCCCAGAAGCTTTTGAGAGAATGGTGTTCTTCAACTCCTGGATGTTCCTGCTGTAGTTTGGGTTTGGTGGAGCCATTGGGGGGCTTCCCTCCCAGAGCTGTGAAAAATACTTCACATCATTCTGTACATCAAATGCAATGACGTCACTGAAAAACTCTGTATTACAGTCTTCCTCCTTAGCAGCAAGTTTTGTCATCTCATCCAGTTTCTCCTGAAGGCGTCTTCTTCCTTCCATGTTTTTCTCTCCGGCTGTAACATCTGAAACATTCTGATGCACAAACATACAGCTGGGATTTAGCTTGATCTTCTTCATCCTCAGGAAGGCCTGAACAACAATCTGAAGAATGTCCTGCATCTCAGCAGTGTTTTCTCCAAAGATGTTGATCAACGTCATATTTCCAAGACCAACAACAAATGTGGCCAATTCGTTGTCATGATTTCTTGTTGATCTTCCAGCCAGTTCTAGAGCACGAAGACCCTCAGTATCAACAACCAGAATAAAGTCAAACTTCAGCAGTTCTTTCATCTTCATCTCCTCTGACACTTTGACCAGCTGCATGAAAGCTCCTCTGGTGCACCGCCCAGCACTGACAGCAAACTGCAAACCAAACATGGCATTCAACATGGTGGATTTCCCAGAGCTCTGAATCCCTAAAACTGACAGCACAAAGACTCTCTTGTCTCCCAGTTTCTTGATGAGTTCATCTAAAACAGCAGTAACCCAGATCAGAGGAACATGAGCAGCATCTCCATCCATCAGCTCCAGTGGAAATCCAGACATCATCATCTTTGCTGCAAGACCAGGAAGAGTTCTGAAGTCAATCTTCAGGTTTTTCTTGTAGTTCCTCACAGATGAACATGATTCATATATCTGACCGACCTCTCTCAGTATGTGCTCCAAACCAAAGGTTGCAGTTTGTAGTTTCTCAGAAACTCTCTCAAGCTCTTCTTGTTCACTTGTCAGTTGTATCAATTTATCTGGATTCTTTTTCAGATCTAAGACTTTTGACCACTTTTTATCATACTCATGATGAAGAGCTGAAAGACTTTCAGTGGTGAAGTCATCAAGCAGAATTCCTATCCATTTAAGAAAATATTTTAACTCATTTTCTTTTTCCATATTCAGTTCTTTGATGAAGATGTGGATAAACTCGCATAAATTCACGATAGATGTTTTCTGCTGATCACGTATTTTCAGCATTTCTGATTTCTTTTCACTTTTGTTTTTTTCTATGTTTTCACCTTTATGTTGTTCACCCAATGTAGGTCTGTGTAGTTCTTTATTTTTCTTGCACCACTGATGCCACAGTTTTCCCTGACACGGCAGAAATGATTCTTTGATTTCTGTAAGATCTGTGTTCTCCAGCAAACTCATCATTTGCTGCGCTGCATCTTTTCCTCTCCTGCAGTCTTCATCAGTCTTCTCATCTAATGTGATGTGTAACTGCTCCGCCACATCTTCAAGTTTAAATAGAGAAGATAATTGTGAAAAGGAGAGTGCATTATTAACAGCTGTTCTAAGGTCTTCAAATACATCTGACTGATTTCTGTCCTTTAATCCCATTTTGTATTTTTTATCTTTCCTTATTTTTGTTAAAACAGAATCATCCTCAGTAAGAAGACAAATGAGTGGCTTTGAGTCTGTGAAGAAGTTTTGGATCTTTGTCATGCTGTTGTCATTCCTGTTAAGTTGAGGTAAAATAACAACATTTACAGAAGACATTTGTGTTATGATATCCAGCTGCTTCTCATTGACTCCTGCATCACCATGAAGATTACAGAACGCAACACATTGAGGAAATGTATCCGTTTCCTCTCCAGATGGGCAATACCAGGCGATCTCCACCACCCCGTCCATCAGTATTCTGGTTCTGCTGCTGCCTGGACAGTTTCTGTGGAAGAACGTGTTGTGTTTCTCATTGATCAAACTGTTCATCAACTGAGACTTGGATGAGGACACAGAGCCAAACCTGAAGAAGGCCACCATCGGAGTTTCTGCTTTGTAGACTGGTTGGGTTTTGCTTACGGTTTGACCTTTATTATCAGTCGTCTTCCAGCTCTTGCTGATTTGTCTAAATGTCCAGAGAGGAAATTCAATTTGTTGTGTGAATGGACTTGGTACAAGCAGAGGAAGAGCAAACTGACACTGTGAGAGTTTAGTCACTATTAGCTGCTTTAGGAATCCATCAGCACAATGAAACACAGCCATCTGAGCATCCATTAGGTGAATGGGGTCTAATTTGTTCGTTTCTGAAAATTCAACTGTTTTATTAAAAATAGCACTAAAAGCATCTTCCACATCTTCCGACAACTCTTGGTCTGTTTGTTGTATGTTATTTTGTTCATTCTTTTCTTTAATTTGGATACATCTTGCGCTGTAATCCATCATCAGTAATTTTTGTAGAAAAGTCGAAACAAATTTTTCTTCTGCACAAGACTGATGAGACTGTGAATGTTCAGTTAACTGGAGAAAACCTGCTGTTTTCAGTGTTTTGTCTTTGCCTTCCAGATGAAGTCTGGCCATCAGCTGCATTGCACATAGCAGAAAAATGAATGCATAAAACATTATTTATTGATAAACCTGTAAATGTGTTCAAGTTTTTTTCAACAGTTAACCCCCACCACAATTCACAAGCTTTTAACACCTTTTTCAATTTCCACTTCATACAAATATATCACATTTTTTTACCTTTTTTCTTAGTTCCTCAGGTTGCACAATTCTCCTTAAGATCTCTGATCTAGTGGTTTCGTCTGAGAGAAACAAGAGAGAACTATTACTAAGGATTTTATGAAATCCATAAAAAATAATATGGTTTTAAATATATACTGTCTACACCAGTGGTGTCAAACTCAATTCCTGGATGGCCGCCGCTCTGCACAGTTTAGCTCCAACCAAATCCAACCCACACCTGTATACAGGTTTCTAGTAATCCTAAAGACTTTGATTTGATGAATCAGGTGTGTTTGACACCTGTGGTCTACACACTTAAAAACTTATGCAATATATCACTAAAAGTGGTTCTTGGCAAGTAATGATAGGGGAATCACTTTTACATTTACATAACACTAAGCAGACGCTTTTATCCAAAGCGACTTACAAATGAGGTAAACAACGGAACTACTGGAGCAACATAAGGACAACAAAAAGCGTAAATGGAATAAAACTGGTCTCATATAGCCAACCATAGTATACAAAGCTAAGGTTTTTTTGGGGATAGAAAGAGTTGCCGATCCAGTGGTGGCCTTGTAGGTGAAGAGTATAGCGTTAAATTTGATGCAAGCGACTATAGGGAGCCAATGTAACTTAATGAAGAGAGGAGTGATGTGTGCTCCCTTCGGTTCATTGAAGACCACTCTTGCTGCTGCTTTTTTGGATCATCTGGTTTGTTAGTGCAAGCTGGAAGTCCAGCTAGTAGAGCATTCCAATAGTCCAGTCTGGACAGAACAAAACCCTGGACTAGGACTTGCGTAGCATGCTCAGATAGGAAGGGTATAATTTTCCTAATATTGTAGAGGATGAATCTACAGGACCGGATGATGCTGGCAACATGATCCGTGAAGTTTCACTGATCATCGATCTCCACTCCCAGGTTACTGCACGTTTTGGAAGGTGTTACGGTTGGTGAGCCCAGTTGAATGGAGAGGTGAACCAGGATTACAAGCAGTTCAGTTTTTGCAGGATTCAGCTGCAAGTAATGGTAAAATGTCGCTCAGGCATGCTGAAATGCGTGCAGAAACAGTCAAATAGTCAGGCTGAAATGACAGGTGGAGTTGTGTATCATCCGCATTTCAGTGATAGGAAAAGATATGTTTCCGGATGACAGAGCCTAGGGATGTCATATATACGGAAAAGAGTAACAGTCTGAGGCACTGAGGCACTGAGCCCTGAGACACCCCTGTATTGAGATGTTGGGCCTCAGGGATCTCCCCTCTCGAGGACACTATAGATGACCTATCTGAGAGGTAAGACCTGAAACATTGTAGCACCATTCCAGAGACCCCCATAGCCTTGAGGGTCAACGGGAGGATGTGTTGGTTAACCGTGTCGAAGGCAGCGGACAGATCCAGTAGGATGAGTACAGATGAGTTAGAGACAGCTCTTGCCAGTCTCAGGGCTTCAATGATTGAGAGCAGTGCAGTCTCGGTGGAAAGACCCTTTATTGAAACCAGACTTGTTGCTGTCCAGGAGGTGGTTCTGCATGAGAAAGGGGAGAGCTGGTTAAATTCAACACCCAAGAGTTTTGGCAATGAAGAGCAGAGACACCGGTCCGTATTTATCTAACAGTGCAGGATTAAGAGTGTGTTTCTTCAGTCATGGGGTAATAAGGGCCACTTTGAAGACAAGAAGAAAAGTGAGAAATGTACCAGTGGTGAGAGAGGAGTTGATCATGTGGATCATAGCAGGAACAACCGATGGAGGGAAGGCCTGTAGGAGATGAGTGGGGGTAGGATCTAGCAGGCAGGCAGTTGGGTGATTAGAAGAAATTACCTTGGAAACATCATCTTCAGATAAGAGAGAGAAAGAGGGTGGCGAACATGTGTCGGGTGGTTTTGGATCTTCCCAGAGGGAGCGGCGCAGAGAACTGTCTGCTTATGGTGGTGGTTTTCTTTACGAAGAATATTTTGATCTACATAGAATCATGGCTGAGTTTCCCGATAGCGTTTTCTCTTAGCGTGCTACAAAGACTCTAACTTAACTACAGCCAATCTTTTCTAGAGGTGTTTCCCCTATACTTTAGTAGATTACTTTCCTACGTCCCACGTTTCCAGTTGCTTTCCATGGCAGTGGTGCTGAATTATTTAATAGCATTAAAAAAGTTAATCAACTAACAATTAAACTTGTATATTTCATAGGTTTATTGTGCTTGGACACTGGATGTGCAAGTGGCACAGTACAGTACGTGATCAAAACGGTGAAAATCTCCAAATGAGGACGGGGGTGCAGCTCATATCCGATATAGTGTCTTCTTATAGAATCATGCAACTGATTAATAGATGCCTAACTCGTCATTTGGAGATTGCATCCAAAACTAAGGGATTGGGTTGTTTAGTGCTACAATCGACAAAATACAGTCTCCAATTTGATAAATTAACACATTCCTGATGGCATTGCAAACATAAACACTCACGACTGTGGTTAAACAGGAATAAATGAGCAGACTGATCAGAAACGATAATCAAAATTAAAGACGTGATTTTTTCTAGTTTTACACAAATGTAATTGTAACGATTCAAGATGGGGAAGGAAGGAGGCGGGAACCGGCAGACATTACAATTTTTTTTTATATAAACAATAACAGCCGGCGGCCCCTCACGGACGACCGCCGGCAAACAAAACAAATCACTAAACAAAAACACGGAAGTAAAGACAGTCGGCCGCTCCTCACGGACGACGGTCGGCAAATAAAACATACATACAACCATAAAACATGTCCGGGCCCGGTCCTCTCTCCTCTACGGTTCGGTTGCTTGTTTCTTTATACGGTCCCAATCTCCTACGTGATACGCACACAACTGGCGCTAATTAACAATTACTCACCGGCCTCGAACCACGGTCTCACCCGGCCTACTCCACTACAGTAATAGATATTAGAGGGGTCCACATAATGTGTCTGTGAAGTGTCTGATCAAAAAACAACACAAATCTTTTAATGTACCATAAGCTACATGCCCACTTTTGCGTGCGAGGAGAAACTCGCTGTTTTGGTGTGTGTATCTCTTTAAGTGCAAGGGAGCTGCTAGTCTCAACCCCCTTTTCAGCATAAAACAGAGCCAGGGCTGTGAGCCTGTGCTTCCAGTGACAAAACAATAAAGTATCATCACATAAAGCGAACGTGAAACTATGTCTCGCTTATGAATATCAAACACATACCAGTTTCCCCCGGGGCCATTCGTGAAGCCCCTCCGGTCACGACAGCATTGGGTAGAGAGAGCCGCATATTTACAAAAACACGTTGTGTCGAACAGACAGATGGGGAACGTCTTGAGAACCAATGAAGCCAGAGAAGCCAATGAAATTTGGCTAATGAAATTTGCATGCCGGTCACCACACCCGGATATCCGGTATGAAAGGAAGACGGCGTGCAACATTCATTAACCTTTTGTTCCAAAGAGCCTGAGAGCAGAGGACGATACGTGTTGTGGCATGAGGGACACAATGTCTCAATCCCTCCATCAGGGAACTAAGGTTACAGACGTAACCGAGACGTTCCCTTTCTGTTGGCCTCTCGACATTGTGTCGAGCCGACAGATAAGGTTCCTATGGAAAACGCCACAACGCTGTATCGTGTCACAGTCTTTAGCAAAGCGACGGTAGCAGTCTAAGCAGGGATGCCCAGACTTCCCTCTCCCTAGACACTTCTCCAGGTCTTCCGGGGGACACCGAGGCGTTCCCAGGAGGGACATGCCCCGAACACCTTCCCAGGAAGGCGTCCAGGGCATCCGGAAAAGATGCCCGAGCCACCTCAGCTGGCCCCTCTCGATGTGGAGGAGCAGCGGCTCTACTCTGAGCTCCTCCCGAGTGACCAAGCTTCTCACCCTACATCTAAGGGATCGCCCAGCCACCCTGCGGAGAAAGCTCATTTCGGGCGACTGTATCCGGGATCTTGTCCTTTCACTCATGACCCACAGCTCATGACCATAGGTGAGAGTAGGAACGTAGATTCACCGTAAATCGAGAGCTTCACCTTGTGGCTCCATCTTCACCACGACAGACCAGTACAGCGACCACATTACTGCAGAAGCTGCATGGATCCGTCTGTCAATCTCCCGTGTAATCCTTCCCTTACTCGTGAACAAGACCCCCAGATACTTGAACTCCTCCACTTGAGGCAGGGACTCTCCACCTACCTGAAGTGGGCAAGGCACCCTTTTCCGACTGAGAATGATAGCCTCAGATTTGGAGGTGCTGATTCTCATCCCAGCCGCTTCACACTCGGCTTCAGGCCGTACCCGTGCATGCTGAAGGTCTTGGTCTGATGGGGCCAGCACGACGACTTCATCCGTCCCCAAACCCGACGCCCTCCGGCCCCTGGCTGCACCTAGAAATTCTGTCCATAAAAATTATGAACAGAACCGGCGACAAAGGTCAGCCCTGCCGGAGTCCAACACGCACCGGCAACAAGTCTGACTTACTGCCGGCAATGCAAACCAAGCTCCTGCTCCGGTCGTACAGGGACCGGATGGCCCTTAGCAAAGGGTCCCGAATCCCATACTCCCGGAGCACCCTCCACAAGATGCCGTGAGGGACACAGTCGAATGCCTTCTCCAAATCTACAAAACACATGTGGATTGGTTTGGCAAACTCCCATGAACCCTCTAGCACCCTCGAGAGGGCATAGAGCTGGTCCAGTGTTCCACGACGGGGATGAAAACCACACTTTTCCTCCTCAATCCGAGGTTCTACCATCGGCCAGATTCTCCTCTCCACTACCTTGGCATATACTCTCCCGGGGAGGCTGAGAAGTGTGATCCCCGATAGTTGGAGCACACCCTCCGGTCCTCCTTCTTTAAAAGAGGGCTTAAACCCCTATCATTCTAAATGTTTTGAGAGGCTCATTCTCTCTCAAATTAGATCTGCCATCCCTGCTGACCTTGATAAACAAAAATTTGCATATCTAGCAAACAGATTAACAGAGGATGACGTCTTCACAGCTCTCCACACAGCGCTCACTCACCTGGAAATGGAAAAACCTATGTAAGAATGCTATTGTGGATTTCAGTGTAGGATCTGGCCGGATCAAAGGTGACCATTTGTGGTCGTAAAATACCACAACCTCTCAACAGGGGTCTAACCAATGCCAGCAAGTCTGACCTAACTGCCCTCTTTTAACACATCCACCATTTGGTCAGGATTGATTCTAACACCCAACCCTAGACTTCAAAGGAGTCCCAACAATGAGGATGGAGTGCTCCTCCAACGAGTACACCATATGGCCGCAGATAGTTTCATCTTCTTCTTGAAATTGTCTGTCTTTCTGCATATCCACAAAAGAATGTTCTAAATACCTCTATGTAGATACCTCTATGTCCTCGCATTGTATGTTTGTCCCCATGTTATTCGGCCTCGCCTATAACATCAAAAGCATGTGTGTTAGTTGTATTCTGCTTATATTTTCATTCTTGTACAAACTTCAGGTCAATGTACTTATAATCCTGGCATGTTTTATATCTAAATGTTTCTCTCTTCATTCCTTGAAAGATTATGGATAGCACAGAAATGTGTTGTATACAATACTCCTTTTATGTCATTCTAAAAGTTTACAGCACCAAGCTCCTAAGTGATCCTAAA